>CATIWK010144748.1:0-15017 GCA_949634005.1 Mallotus japonicus | reverse complement strand
TTTCCCTACCTCAAAAGTCTTGTTTTCATGTCCAAAACTCCCCAGGTGTATGTTGGTGGGTCCTCTCATGTTTATTACAGCCATAAATAGCATTTAATGTTGCAGGGACTGGTGGCAAAGAGGCGCCGCCTCTTCGATGCCTAGGGTGAAGAGGCGCCGCCTTTTCGGAGAGGCGATCGCCTCTTCACCAGGCCTACTGGGCCTTTGGGCCTAAAAGGCCTGGGTTGAGTTTAGAAGTTTGGGCTTAGGCTTGAAGGATTTGGGTTTGATGGTTTGGGTCTTCCCCTAGGGTTTTGGACTTGGTTGTAGAGTTTTGGGCTCTCGAGTCCACTCCCAGAGAAGTTTCGAGTCCTCTTGCATTCGATATTCGGACTATCTCATCATCAGGTTTTCGTTGGGAGCCGATCAAACCAAGAGTGTCTACATATAGTACCCATATTTTTTTAAAAAAATGAATAAATTATATAGTGATTACTATTATTTAAAAACATCTTTAAAGTTAAAGTTCGAATTCTGCTATAAATTAATTTTTATTATTTTTTAAAAGAGCTATTTTCTATTATACAATTTATAAAAAACTATTTTATTATGTAATTTATTAGTGCATTTAAATAATTTAATTTAGATAAAATGTTTGTTGCATTTTATAATTTCACCATAACTGGTTATTAAAAAAAACACAAGCTTATGTGATTTATGAAATCATGATGCTAATCCAAATATATTTTGTGTAATCATATTGATATTATAAATAACAATATGCGATATATGGATTAATCAAAGAAGCATCCCGTCTTTATTCATGCATTATTAATAGTTGTCATAGGCTTCCTATTGTTCGATGTTTATGTGACAAGTACATATAATTAAAAAAAAAAAACAAAGACGAAATTCGTTAGTAATTAGGGCTAAATAATTAGCTAGGCTCTCATACAAAGCCATTTTAATTAATTAATCTTTTCATTTTAATTTGATTGAATAAACTTCAGCCTATTTGCTTGTGAAAATATATGTAGGATTTAGTTTCCTTTCATATGCATATAAAACTTTTTAACTATTAGACCAAATAATTTTCATTGTCAATCAAACAATAAAAATCATTTGTATATATAATTAAAATTTCTCAAATTATATATGTATTGAAATCTCACGTTATGTTTTGTTGAGATTTAAATAGTTATAATTAATAAAACATTATTTTTCAGTACAAACGTGTATATCTATATAAATTCAATTAAAAATTATTAAAAATAAGTATGAATTTGGTTATGTATTATTATAAGAGATTCAATTTTTAACTTTATTCTGCTTTTTACAAAGTTGAATTTTAAAAAATAACTACGAAAAATGAAAAAAAAATGAAAATATATAACCACTAAAAATATATATATTCAATCCTATTGGTTATTAATAATACATATATAAATATATCAAAATCTTTACACAATATATTGCTATATTATTTTCTGATGATTGACCAAAAAAAAAAATTATTTTTTAATGAGAGACATATAGGACCCATTTTAAATGAAGCCTACTGAAATCTGTCCTAATACTTTTAAGGCACCAACCTTGCCATTCACTTTGGGACAATATTATAAAGATTAATAACCATTAATCAAAAAAAATTTGTCCAATAATTGTGTAAATAAATGCTAAAAAATTCTTTATGATATTAAAAGATTATAAATTTAATTTCAAACTACCAAAGATATAAAAATTTCCCTTATTTGTAATAAAAGAAAAACTCAACAATTAGAATACATAAGTTGTACTATTAAATATGCCTACAAATGCATTTTATAATTTCTTTTTATGTGTGTTTATATAGTATAATTTTTTTTAACAGTAGTAGGGGGACCTAATACTGTGTGACTGGGAGTCTTCTCGTGTAGTCTAACTATGATATATGGAGATTGAGGGTATATATTTAAATTCTCATTTCCTCATGCACTCGCTTCTTCTATTGTGGCATGAAAATAATCACTAGGGCAAAAACAAAAAAATATTATGAGACGAGAAGAAAAAGTACAACTGGACTGTGAATTCTTTTATACTATTAAAATTCTTTAACCACTAGATCAAGACTCAGTAGTAGGAGTGTAATTGAGTCGAGCCGAGTCGAGCTTTAGTTAGCTCGGACTTGATTCATTTATAAACGAGCCAAGTTTGCTATCTTATTTAGTGTTCATGAACTGTTCGTGAGCTTAAACGAGCTTAAAGAAATTTTAAAAAATATAAATATAAATTAAAATTATACATTAAAAATAAATTATAATATATTTAATAAAAATTATGATTTTATTCTAATTATATATTTTCTAAAATATTTTTTATAATACGAATTTATATTATATATATATAATTAAATTACTAAATATTAAAATTAGGAACTAGTTCACAAGCTTCTATTAGAATTTGTTCGTAAATTTCATGAGTCGAGCTTTATATAGTTTGAGTTCGGCTCGTTTAGTAAATAAGTTTTAATATACGAATTCGAATAAATTTTTATCGAGTCGAACATGAAACTGTTGGTACCAGGTTGGCTCATTTACACACCTACTGACTAACATATTGTTATATCGTGCTATTTACGTATAGGTTAAGGCAAGGTCATTGTTTAGTACGAAGAAGAAGACGAAGAAGAAATGTTCATATATAAATATATAATTTGTAAAAGATTAAAGAAAATAATGAGAGCCACTCAAGTACAACTAGGTTAAAAAGAGTGGGTGTATTAATAGAGCAGAAGGACCACGTGGAGTGCATGAGGATCACCAGCAAGTTATGGGTACTCACAGTCACAGATGCAACGGTCAATGGGACAACGGCCATGTATATAAAGGTTTGGTTGGACTTTAGCTATCAATACGCTACGTGGGCTCAGAGATAAAGACAACTAATCAATGACAAAAGGCAAAGATGTTGATGATGATGATGGGATTGTTATTGTAATATGCAAGGCCAAAGGATCAAATTCAACCCTTTAAAGTTTTTTTTTTTTTCCTCATAAGATTTTCTTAGAAAAATTGGATGATATTCAATCTTATTTAAAAAAAAAAATTATAATTAATTTTTATAAAAAAATAAAATTTTAATTTTAATAATAAATTAATAAATATTATTTAAATTAATAAATAAATTTGAAAAATTACTCATTGTAAATTCACATTATTATTAATTTAATTAAATTTTACTAATTTTAAAACTACAATTATAATTATTTAATTATATATATGAGCACTATTTAATCGTAATTGAAAAATTCAATAGATGCAATTTAATTTTTTAAGTTTTATTTTTTAAAAATAATTGATCATTTTAATTTTCTTTATTAAAAATAAAAATTAATTATATTTTCCGTATCTTTATTTTTATTTTATTTTTAAATTAAGAGAAATTATAAGGTGACTTTATTTTTCATTTACTTTGTTTTCACTTTGCTATTATCGCGATTGAATACGAGTGTATTGAATAATGTTATTAATAAAGTAGAATTTACTTGGTAAAATATACAATTTCACCCATAAACTTTACTCAATTATTCTATATCACCTCTTAATTTTCATTTTGTTCAATTTCACTTCTTAACTTCTATTTTTTACCTATTTAGTTTATATAACTTCTATTTTTCACCTATTCAAATTCAGCGTGAGTAAAATACACGTGTTTATCTTGTGTGTAAGAATGGTTAAATAGGTGAAAAATATAAGTTAAGAGGTGAAATTGAACAAAATGAAAGTTGATAGGTGATATAAAATAATTGAGTAAAGTTCAGGGGTGAAATTGTATATTTGGCCGAATTTCCTTTATAAAAAACAAAATAATCATAGACTACACCTTAACTAAATATTAATTTCTAAAATTTAATTTTTAATAATTTTTGTTTTACATATTTTAAAATTTGACAAATTAGACCTAATTAATCAATATATAAATTTTTTTAGATAAATTAGTTAAAAAATTATTTTGGATGAAACTGAATTTTTTAAATGCTGATCTGAATTAATTAACCAAATTTATTAAATTATTGGGATAATCCGTGAGAAAATTAATTTATATACTAATTAACAATCGCATCTAAATTTATAGGACAAATTGTTATTTTAGTCCAAATGATGAAGAAGACTTTTTATTGATGGAACATAGATGATAAGTGGTGGCAAAAAGTAGCCTTTTCGGCACGCACGATTCAGCATTTGGGGCCTTTGAAAATCGATGCTCGCGCCAACTATGATGACCATTGCGTTGCGTTTGGTATAATGCCCTTTCAGCCTTGCCTTTGGTTATAATTCATTTCTAACGGGACGCCCCTTTCATTAATTTGTTCTTCATCTTCTTCTTCTTCTTTTTTTTTAATGTATCTCTTCTCTTTGTTAGTTCTTCTTGGCTTTTGCATGCCTCTCGTCCTTCCAATTATGCACCACCTAGTTTTCGCGAGTCTTTCACTCCTTATTCTAAAAATACTAGCTTCGGCTATTTGGGTCAAATTAGATAAATTAAAATTTAATGGACGTCGAGTATCATTAGTTTCAATGAAAAAATTAAAACCTTTGATTTGTTTTTTATGATAAATTTATAAAGTACTCATATAATAAATAAAAGTTAATAACACTCCTTAAGATTTTTTTTAATTTATTAATTTATCCCTACATTTTCAGAAGTTAATTAAATATCCATCATATTTGATTTTATCAACTATTTTTTTCTTCCGTTAACTTCATACGCCTAAAGTTTACAAAACAAATATCAAACCTGAGGAGTATTTAATTAACATAATGAAAAATTAATTAATAAAATTAAATCTGAAGAGATTATTAATTGACTTTTAAGAATATAAAAATGTATTAGTAAGTTTGACCAAATTTTAAAAGAGTAATCGTAATTTACACTTATTTTTGTTCAATTTTCTTTATATATATATATATATATATATATATATATTGTGGATGATTTTTCATCTCAACTTTATCAACTGCTACAAAAGATTTTTACGCAAAACAACAAGTCCTAGAATCAGAATCAGAATTGTGGGCAGAGGAAATCAAATCATTTTGTTTCCTCAGGAAGAGGAAATTTATGAGAAACACTAGTGAAATGTGAAAGTGAATGAAGAAAATGAAGGAACAATGTTTTTTTCTTTTGTGGAGAGAGATGATTCCTGAAATAATAGCAAGACAAAAATCTCCCTATGTGTATGCATGAGGTATTTATACAATGTGATAGATAAATGTGTGATTTAAATGGATGGTGGGGATTAATTTAAAAAAGGTTTTTTTTTTTAATTAGAGAGAGGGAGGTAAGAATCAAACCTTACTCAATCTAGATTATTCAACTTATACATGTCTTGAAGTGAGTTATACTGCTAAATTATTCAATTTTCAATTTAAATCTCATTTTACTGTATAAGGAGAAAACCTTGAAAGAGAGCCCTTAATTAATTAGAGATATAATCTTGCCTTCTCTAAATTCATTTCATTGTCATTTGTTTAATCTTTTATATTGAAACTTGTTATACATAAATAAAGGTTGATTTCAAACTTGCAAAGTTCAGTTCTTTTAAATTCGTGAAGAAATTCAAATAAAAGATAGCATATTTACTCGTAATTTTAATATATTAATAGGTTGATATTAGATATATAATTTACTTAATTATAAAAATTATAAACAATATTTAAAATACACTATTAAAATAAAAATCATACTTTTTATTAAAAAAATTATACTTTATTTTAAATTTTTAATGAATAACATTTATATTTCATATCCTTTGTTTTTTTTATACTTGCAAACAGTTTATGAAAAATAAATAATATAGTAAGTTCGGCTTAATAATAAATAAACCAAGTTAGAACTATTTAAAATTTAATTTGGCTCATCTTATTTACACATATTATTTATAACTAAATAATTTGAGGGTCATCATAATTTTTTTATTTTAAATATCTTGATGATTTTTTTTTATTTTGAGATATAATTTTTTTAATTTATTGAAGTAATTTAATTTTACATTATAAGAGACACACATATATTACCATTTAGGCTATTGTGGAGGCACACTCGTGAAACTATGTCTAAAACAATAGAATTGATTCTGTAAAATCTCATGAGATAATAAATGGGACCAGCGCACGAGTGGGGACCATACTTTCTTCAAAAAGAAGAAACATTTATTATTATTATTATAATATATATATATATATATTTTTAAAAAAAAGGAGAGATTCCATGAATGGTTTGACGCGTTGTAGCGTGTGAAATCGCAAAAGGTATTTTTGTCGTTATATGTAAAAAAGGCTTGTTTTGTCACGTGTGTGACCATGATCTTTGGGACGCGCTTAGCCGTTTACCAAGTCTCTCTCTTTACTACTTTATGGCGGTGCTGCCGTCAGTGACTGGCGGATCTTTTCATGTTTCCGTCTCTCTCCCTTTTTTTTTTTTTTTTTTTTTTTTTTTTTTTTTTTTCAGTTTAAATGTAATGTCTTCGAGACAATCAGCATGTTTTTTTTTGTTTCCATTATTTATTTTTTTGTCACTCTTTTTTCGTTTTTTTTTACTTCAGTACTCTTTCTATTTCAATTGCCTTCTAAAAAATAGAATTTGTTTCACCTCAAATAATATTTTTAGGTTACAAATAAAAAATAAATTTTTATTTTTTTATTTTATTCATGTCTTGATTTTAAAATAAATTTTTAATTGTAATTCATACTAACTTTTAATCTTTTTAAAAAAGTTGCATCTATAATTATACCTATTAAATGAAATTCTTAATCTTTATGACACTATCTTAAAAGACAATTGGAATGAAATGGATGGAGTATTTTTTTTTTTGTGTGACTTTTTTCACTGTTTCTATACTTCTTTTCCTTTTTTCTATTGTATTGAGTCATGTTACGGTATCAACATTTGTTTTCATATCCGTATTTCCTTTTTTTTCGTATCCCTACTACTTAAACATTTCAATTTGAAATCTTTTCTTCGTATCCGTATCCATATATGTGTCCATGCAACCTAGATCTATACAAAAGGAATTAAAATCATTATATTACTACTTATTTAACTATAGTCATTAATACATTTTACCGGTATTGATACACAAAAGTAATAAATAGTTGTAATTAAATAAAAATTAATCTAACAGTTTTAATTATATTTGTATAAAAACAAATGTTTGTAACATAACAAAAGTATTATTATTATTATTATTATACATTTCTAAAAGCATTTTCCGTCCTAAATAAATGAATTGCATACTAACTAATCTACTCAAGAAGGTTAACAGTATAGAAAATTGATGATCTTTTATAAATATTAATGTGACTGTTGAGATTTTACCTCAACGAATCAAGTGTATAACCTATTTTTATGAATCATAATCGTTAAAAATATGATTATAAGTTCAAATATTTTAAAATAAAAGTAATTATTTAACCACTTCCTCACTAATTATAATAATTTTATTTCTAACACTAAACTAAAATATAAAATAAATAAAATAATTATGCAAGTTGATATAAAATATTCTAACAAAATTGAAGAAATTAAATCCAACTAACGGATTAAATTATGCAATAATGTATGTGGGAATAAATAAATAAGAAAAATAGAAAAATTCTATGGTTACTTTGATGTGTAGTTATTTTTATTTTACTTTGTATATTCTTTTACCCAATGGTTTACTTTATAAAAATGAAATAACCATAAAATGCACCAGAAAAATAACATAAAGGTTGTTATTGCAAAGCTTCTATTAAATCTAAGTCCAAAGGGTTAAATTGAACCCTCAACTATACCTCCAAGACAATATTGGACCTTAAAATTTTTTTAGTCCTAATAAATTTTTTTTTTTAAATTATATCATATTGAACCTTATTTAAAATTTTTTTTACGAATAAGTCTTATAAGTTAAATAAAATTTTAATTTTAATGACTAACTAAGAAAAAATTATATAGATTAATAAATAAATTGATAATTTTTTTAAAAAAATATATATCACCTAATTATAAATTTAAAAAAAATTTCAGCATACATACTAATTTTTATTTTTTAAAAAAATTAACTTTTCTTAAAATTTTTTTAAATTTTGCTTAAATTTTTTTATAAACCTAAAATTTTTAAAATTTTACAACTAAGTGATATAAATTTGACAAAAAAAATCATCAATTTTAATCACTAATTTAAAATAATTTTTGCTTAGTCTACTATTAAAATTAAAATTAAATAAATGAATAAAATTTTATTATTGAAATGTTAAAACTAAATTATAAATACAATTGATGAATTTTTCAAATACATATCACTTGATTCTAAAGTTTTTAAATTTTTTAAGTCTAAAATTTTTTTAAAAAAATTCAAAAAAATTTAAAATTTTTGTAAAAATTATTATATAAACTTAAAATTTTCAAAACTTAATATATTTTTTGGAAATTTTTTTATCAATTTTATTTATTAATCTAAATAATTTTTCATTAGTTAACCATTAAAATTAAAATTTTGTTTAATTTATATAACTTAATTGTAAGAGTTTTTAAGATAAGGTCCAGATGCGCAAATTATATCATGGACCCCCTATCCATGATGCTATGTGTGCCTCACACGTGTGATTTAAGCTTGCGTTTTTTTTTTTAACGCTTTCTTCTTTTTCTTCTAGGCTGTTTTACGCCATCCAGTCGTCCTACACTTTTCATGTTCCTCTCTGAAACAGATTCTCCACTACTTCTGCTTCTTCTTCTTCTTCTTCTTCTACTGCTCGTCAATATTAATCCTCTTATATATATGTTTTTCTTATATTTATCATTTCCTCCTCACACTCCGCACTCTCCTCTGTCTCTCATTTTATTCAACAACCCGCTTCTTTTCTTCTTTTTTTTTTCAGTATTCATATAATCCTCCTTCTTGACCATTACCATTTTTTCTTCATCTAGCTACATTGGGAGATCAAAGAATGCTATTTTATTCTTTTTTTTACCACGATAGTTGTTGTTTCGGTGTTCTTTTATCAGTATGTGATAGCATTCTGATGAGATGTAATTTGCTGAATTTCAAAACTTGGGCCTTGATGATGCAATCAATTATAGTTATTGCTATAAATTTTATGACATTTATATTTATGTGTGTTGTCTGTTGTTAACATCTGCAGGGAATGGCTTCGATGTGGATGAGTATGTGCGCAGGGCATACAAATTTGCTTATAGTGATTGTATAGAAATGGGTCCTATGCCTGAAAACCAATGAACCTCTAGGTGAATGTCAATGAATCTATAGATGAAAACTAATGAACATACATGTGAAGGTTAATATCATAAAAAATAATATTAATATTAAATAGAAATAATTAATATAAAATATAAATATAAATAAAAATTCATATCAGTATTAACTAAAAATTAATAGGTTAATTGGTCAAATAATATAGTTTTTTTTAACAAGAAATAATATAGTTTCGTTGATTAAATCATGAAAATTCATTAGTTTTTAACTATAAGTTCATCACTTTTTAATATCTGATTTATTATTCTATATATGTTCATCAATAAAAAACTATAAGTCCATTGAACACAATATACATGTTCATTAACTATACACTTTAGATTCATCAAACAATTTAGTCAAATAATATATGTTCAGTGATTAAATTATGAGAGTTCATTAGTTATCAATTATAGGATCATCACTTTTAATACTCTAGTTCATTATTTTATATAGGTTCATCAATAAAAAACTATAAGTTCATTAAACACAACATATATATTCATTAAGTATACACTTCATCATGTTATATATATATATATATATATACACACAAGGGTCGACATAAACTTTCAAAGCATTGTTTATTTTATTATAAATTAATATAATTAAGCTTAAATAACTCCAAAGTTGATAAATCAAATCATAAAAGCAAGTGGCAAACCATAATGTTCATGTGTTATAACCTGAATTTTTATAAATTATAAAATTAAATTTTGCGATTTGCAGTGCTAATAATTAATTTATTAAATTATGATATTTGATTATTAGTAAAAAATTTAATTTGAATTTTTGGTGTTGAATATTATTAATATTAATAATATTATTACTCATGTGAATTATTGATTTGTGTATTTTTTTCATACACTTTAATATTATTGAGTGTGTATATTTATATATATTTTTTGGTGGGTGAGAATAATTGGTTAGTAGATATTTTATTTTTTTAAAATTTAAAACTTTTGTCTTTTTGCACTTTTTGAAAAAAAAAAAGTTGTTTTTTTTTTCAAAACGGGCAGTAGCTCAATTCTCCTCTCCCCTTACTGTTTCTTCTTCTTCTTATTATTATGTCTGAACCAAAAACTGATGCCACCCACCACCACCTGAGCCACTGTCCGGACCACCATTGCCTCCCCAAGCCCCCAGTAGATGTCCTCCTCCCCAACATGTCCGGCAAGCAGCGTCTTCTTCCTCTCTTCCGGTTTTCAATTTGGCTGGTTTCTTCTTCACCTTGCCAACGTCGATTCCGGTCGTCTTAGGCCGAGCTTGATAGCTCATTTTCTTCGTCTTATCCTGGGCTTCAATTCCCCCGACTCCATTAGTCCGACCCGAGCTTGATTCAACTCCAAATTTAGGTAAATTCATTTTTACCTATTTTTGTTAATTATTTAATTTGAGTTTTATTCGATTGATTTATGTTAAATTGAGTTTAGATTAGTGTTTTAGAGGTTATGAGCTTTCCAAATATGTTTTTAGATTTAATTTTGGAGATAGTTTTCGAAAATGCACTATTCCGGGCTCAAAGTTACTGTTCTAAGACCAAAAAAATTTTATAATTTTAATAAATTCTACTGATTATTTTGAGAAAACTTCGTGAAGGAAGTTTATTAAAATTATGTGTAGAATTTTTATTATAAATTTTTGAATGTTTATGTGAAAAATGAATTTTTGGAAAAATTAGTAATTTTTATATTTTAGTTGAGATTATTGTTAATTATTATGTTTTAGATAGTTTTTGAGAAATAAATAACATCGAAATAATTTTTATGAATTATTTCCTATTTTTAACTAATTATTAGTAATTTCCGGAAAATTAGATGAATAATAATTTTAGTTATTATTTTTAAGCTTAAATGATTTTTTAGTTATTTTTATTATATAATTGAACAATTTAAAAAATTATTTGTAATTATTTCTATTTAATTTCAAAAATTGAAATAATATGTTTTAATAATGGAATTTAGTTATAAATTAGGATTTTATTATTTATTTTGGAATAAATGTCTTTTATGCTTTTTATTATATAAATAAATTGAATCATGATATTTAAATAAATTTTATGATTTTGGTGAATTATTGGAATTTATATTATTTTATTAATTATGGATTGTGTTGGTTCTCGGTTGGGCGTGAATAGTAGTTTGGGGCCCAACCCGAGATTTTGAGTGCTGTGAATTTTTAGAGTATGTTTTCGTGCAGGAACGGCTCTACTTTTGTAGAGAGATATCCGTTTTACAAAGGAAACTCTGCCGAATTTTCGATAGAATTCTCGTAAAATGTGACATCGGGTCGGTCCTAAGTTTTGAATTTTAGTCGAGTCGTGTCCTAGATTGAGTCATTCTTTATAAATTCTAGAAGTATAAAATTAGAAATTTATTTCTAATTATTTATCTATTATTATTTTTCCTTTTAGTTGCACCGCGTGTTAGGCCTACCGGACCGAGCCAACCGAACTAGAATAGAGGAGCGCACAACTGTGAGTTATTATTATATGTATGCGTGGCATATAGAATTCATGATTTGGCATCCATATTTTGAATAAGTATGAATTTTATTATTTATCATGATTTTATATTCGCATACATTTATATTTTATGAATACGATCATACATGTATATATAGGTTTTCATAAAAATATTTAAATGCAAATTCTAAATTTGTAATATGGATGCGTGTATTTATGATGAATTATTTATTTATTTTTGAATAAATAAATGTTTGGAGGATAGTCGTAGAACGTGCCACGTAATGGGTCACACTAGGACTGTTGAGCAACAGTACGCTAGATGTTAGGCTATGAATTTTTAATTGATTTGAAATGTGGAAAATTTATTATTGAAATTTGTGGTTGAGAGTAGTGTGGCTGCGGAAGCTTGATTGACCGAAGGTCTCGGGGCCAGTCATGCCGATAGTGAGACTGCTGTAGCTCGATTGACCAGGGGGTCTCGGGGCCGGTCCACTGTCAAATTGGATAAGAGATGTTTTGGAATTTAAAAAAATCTTGTTGGCTAGTGAGATACAGTGATTGAAGTTACAAAATTTTTAGGGTTCTGCTTCGATCCTCCGGTAAATCAAAATACGAAAAATATTTTTAAGCATCTGGGTGAATTGCATGTATACATTATATAAATATAAATATACGAATATTATTGATGTTTGTGTGTACGTGCATTAGGTTACATGCATATATATAATAATAATTCACTCAGTGAGATCTGACCCCCCTCAATATTTTTTTCAGGACTCTTTACTTCAAACCTCCTATAGTAATTCTCTCCGCCAGACTCTTTCTTTCCCGGCCGATTTATGTAAATTTTGAGCTGTCACTTTTCTTGTATTTTATTAGACGCTGCAGTAGTAGTACATATTGTTATAGTATTTGATGTTGTTTTGAATTGAAGTTCTGTATTTGAATATTTTGTAAGAATATATTATTATGTTATGATATGAAGATTTCTTTATATTATTTAAAGTTTTAATTTTGAGGCATTTTATGGTTATATTTGTTGAGAATTTTATTTTAAGGCTTGCTATAAGTTCCGGATTCGTGTGAATTCCCGTTCCCTAGCGCCTGTCATGACTCCCGGGTTTGGGTCGTGACATCATGAAATTGGACAACTAATAATTTTCATGGTATATCTCAAGCAGTCCATCAAGCACTGTGATTCCAGGAAGATTGGTGTGCTGCTCGCCAATCTCTGCATGTGAACAAATCACTTCTTGTTTACTCTACTAAAAATTAATCTCACCTCACCAAATTTTGATTCACAAGTCTGTTTATTCCTACAAAACACCCACATATCGCGTAAACAAGGTCCATCATTACCACTACACATATCTTTACAAGCCTGACAACACTCCTTGGAAGAATTAAACTTCAGCTCTGATCCCCACTTCACTGTAGGACCCCACACCTCCAAATTATCAATCCATCTGCAACACCCACCATCATCATCACCCTCTAAACTCTTCTCTTTCAATGTCAAATGATTGGAACTTGAATTCGTGAAATTCGTATTGGGATTTAAGATTACGGACAGGAAGCTAAGTACATGGGACTGAAAATTGCATTGATATGGTGTCGTGAACTTCATTCGCAGAACGTGGTTTTGAACTAGATGCTTTAGGTGTGGTGAACAATTTTCGAACTCATGAGGAAGATCTTTTCTGAATTTGGTCTGCTCATACATAACCCAGTAAAATTCGAAGTTGTAAAAAGAAAAAGAAGAATAAGGAAATAGCAAAAAAAAAAAAAAAGCGTGTTTTTTTTTCTACACATGTGTGATGGACTTGGTCCATATTATAATATGGACAGGGATCCATGATATAACAACTGGTCCAGATGATATAATTTTAGGAGAAAAAGTTTCTATTAAGGCTCCGTTTGTTTGCGGAAAATATTTTCCCTTATTTTCTAGTGTTTGAATTACCTAGGGAAAATAAGTCAAAAGAAAATAATATACCAGTCAAAGGAAAATTACTTTAAAACAAGGAAAAATTATCTCCCATTTTAAGGATAAGAAAACATTTTCCAACACTTTTTTCAATGTCTTTTCTTTTCATTTATTGCCTTATCTTTTATTTTTCAATTTTTCTCCTGGTTTATAATTGAGGTCCAATTCCATGCTTTAGCCTTAAATCGTAAATGAAGATACAATGAGTTTGACTCAATTGATGATAGACTACGCATTCCAATTTCCAATAGTGAGTCTGACTCGATTGAACTATCGATTCCAATTTCCAAATAAGTACTTGGGAATTTTACAAAAATATCTGGTTTTTAGGTCAGATTTTTAGCAAATACCCATCTTTTATTAAATATTACATGCGTGTCCATTTTATTTTCACGCGTGCCTGTATTTTTCCGTCACTTCCGTTCTTCTTTTTTCTTCTCCTCCCAGCTTTTCTTCCATCAGTTCTGTTGCTTTTTCTTTTTCGCGATTTGATCTGAATGGGTACGTAGAGCGAAACAAGTTCTAGATCATGTCTTGACTAAGGCCTTCCAAGTGGATACTAAATCAATAAATGGTGGATTTGCTTGCGCTCTTGATTTGGTAAATTTTTGTTGATTTTTGGGTTTTGATTTTGTTTTTTTTATATGGGTTTTGGTTATTTTTGTTAATGATTAAGTATACTTTGTGTTTGTTTGTTTGTTGTTTAGGCGAAACAAATTTTAATCAAAGTTCATGTTTTGTCATTTTGATGATCTCTTTGTGATCCATGTTTTGGTCTTTGGGGATTCGATTTAATTTAGGATTTTCAAATTTGGGTTGATTAGAGATTATGGATTTGAATTGTATGTGTTTTTTATTTGCTTTAATGGGTCTTTGCTGTTTTTCTCTTTGGTTCGACTCTTTTACTTGTGATGCTTTAATGGGTCTTTACACCATTTTTCTAGGCAGTTGAAAATTATCATAAGCTTTTTTGAAACCATACTTAGCTTTTTTTTTTTTCATATTCAAAATTAAAACATTTCTTCTGGTTTATGAAAGCCGTTCTTAAGCTTGATTTATCAAATGAATACATATATATGATCCTATTTCTAAATACTTCTGGATTCTTAAGGCTTATTATGGCCTAACCGTTCTTAAGAAATTATAGGTGCATCGGGCTGTTGTCAAGGATGGTTTACAGTTGCAATGAAAATTCAGTACCCTGGTGTTGCTGATAGCATTGATAGTGACATTGAGAATGTGAAACTTTTATTAGATTATACCAACCAAATTCCGAAAGGACTTTTTCTTGAGAGAGCTATGAAGGTATGTAT
>CATIWK010144718.1:0-12818 GCA_949634005.1 Mallotus japonicus | reverse complement strand
AGACTCAGTGTTGGTTTTTATAGAGGCCAGAAAAAAACCCTAGCAGAGTCAATGTTAGACTCTACTGCATTCAGGAGATTGAGTTCCTCCTGTGAGGGACTCTCTCTCGCTGATAACTTCAGTGATTAATGAAGAATTAATCACCTACAGACTTCAATATCTCGTCACTGAACCAATCAGAGCTGAGATACTAAGTTTTACGTGCGTTAAAACACTGAAAAATTCGAAAACAACACGTTAAAATCCCGACCGAAGTCCAGATTGCCGATCGGCAATCTGGAATTCCGGTCGGAATTCTGGATTTCCGATCGGAAATCCATTATTCAGATTTTATTTTATTTTATTTTTTTAACATTTAATTACAAAAAGGTCCCTATAAAAACCAAAACCTTTCAATTGAGTCCTTAAACATACTTTAGAAACACAATCAAGCTTCTTTGAGATTTCGAACTCAAACATCCCGAGACTCATTTTTAATTTTCTCATCATCGGAGTTCTCTGTCGCATCAATGCTCGACTATCCCGAAATTGGGTGTTTACAAGAGGTAGCTTTAACTCTAACTTCTTGAAGGTTTCCAAAAATTTAGCAAACTGTTTCTCATCATCATTCATCTTCCTTTGCCTCAAAGGAAAAGGCAACCTTGGGGCATACTTTGATGTGTCAATGATGGGTGGCTGCTCCACTTGAGTTTCTCTTAATTCTTCAAGTTTCTTTTCTTGCATTTCAGCTTGCACATCTTCAATTTTCACCTCTTGTTGCTCTTTATCATCATCAGCCTTCAATGGTAATTGTTGAGGATCTTGAAGCTCTCTACCACTTCTCAAGGTAATGGCCTTGACTTGCTCTTTCAGATTGACTTCCGTGTTGCTTGGAAGATGGCCTTGAGCTCTTGTAGCAACCACATTTGCTAGCTGACCAAGTTGAACCTCTATGTTGTGAATTGATGAAGCATGATTCTTAAGAATTTGGTCATATTTCTCATTATGGTTAGTCAATTTTGAGCTGAGAGCTTCCAAGAACTTGTCAAACTTTGTCTCCATAGCTGTAAATCTCTCATTAATTAACTTAGCTTGGAATCCAGGTGGTGGTACTGGTTTAGGGAACTAATTTAAGAATCCTTATGAGTTTTGAGTGCTGCTCCATGAGAAGTTGGGGTGGTTTCTCCAACCTTGGTTGTAAGTGCTTAAGTATAGATTGTTGTTTGGTTGCCTTGGTTAGAATTGGTTTCCAACATAGCTGCAATTTTCTAATGTACCATCTCTATACACATTTCCACTTCCAAAACCATACTCAAGTGTTGAATGGTCAAGCATATGGCAATGCTCACAAAACATAGCTGAAGAGGAAGGTGGAATAGCATTACCTCTTGATGCCAAATCACCAATTTTCTTGTTTAGTGTAGCAAGTTGTGCTTGAATGGATGTGACATCGTCAACTCCAAGTTTTCTTCCTTGTTTAGAAGCCAACTGTCTTTCCAAAGGCCACAAGCAATTATTGTTGTCTATCTCCTCCAAGAGTTCAAAAGCTCCATTAACTGTCTTGCGCATAAGTGATCCTCCTGCAATTACATCAATGGTGTCCCTTGTAGACCTCATTACACCATTATAGAAGGTTTGGATAAGAACGTCCTTGGGAAGACCATGGTGTGGACAACTTCGCTGCAGCTCCTTGAATCTTTCTCATGCATCACACAAAGATTCAGTCTCAAATTGCTGAAAAGTAGTTATTTCCTTGATGATCTTTGTCGTCTTTGCGGGTGGAAAGTACTTAGCCAAGAATCCTTTGGCAAGAAGATCCCATATGGTGATGGATGCTGGTGGTTGAGAGTTAAGCCAAGCTTTGGCTCTATCTTTAAGTGTAAATGGAAAAAGTCTCAAGTGAATGGCATCATCAGAGACTCCATTATACTTGAATGTATCACAAATCTCCAAAAAATTTGCTATTTGCATGTTTGGATCCTTTAAAGGTAAACCATGAAATTAGACAGTAGATTGGATCATTTGTAGAAGAGCAGGCTTGATTTCGAAGCTATTGGCTTATACATTTGGCCTAGTGATACTTTATCGAGCCCCATCCAAACCGGGTATAGCAAACTCAAGAAGAGTTCATTCCGCATTAGCTTGTTGACCTCCTTGTTGTGCAGCTATGGTTTTAGATGCACTTCTTGATCTCTTACAGTTCTCTTTCTTAAACTTAGATAAATTCAAAATAAAGAGCAGTGGTTCTCTTCTTGCACATCTAGTGTTGTGTATACACAAACACAAGAGTACCTAAAACAGAATATACAAGTCAAAAAAAGAGTTCAAAATAGAAAATGCTAAAATCCAAAACAATCTTGATTAATTATGATGTTAGTTTCCTAATCTCCGGCAACGGTGCCAAAAACTTGTTGATTATCCGCAAGTGTACGGGTCGACAAGTAATAGAGTAGTGAGTAGAGTATCGTTTCCCACAGAGTTTGGTACTAAACACCTATTAGTCTTAATCGTATTTGTTTAGAGCTATCAATAGTGGTTTGATTAAAGCAAATAAATAACTAAAATAACAAGTAAACTAAAAATTGTAAATCAGGCTATTACTAATCAAAATAAGAAAGGAAATGATCAATGGGAAAGGCATATTGTTGGGAGATTAAGCACCTCATTTTCATTAAGTTAACTTGATGGAATTAATCAACTTCTCAATCCATATCTCAGGTTTTTCAATAAATATTGAGTACTCTTTCTCAAGTAGCTACTCAAATCCATAAGCATCAATCAATTGAAATTCATAAACATAACTTTTCATCATCACCATGAATATAAACCAACATCAAGCATGCAAGGCAATAAGCAAAACCCATAAAAAATTAGATAGGATTAAGCTTTCTCAAGAAATTTAATCAATCTAACAAGTATTTATCGTTCTATTAGATCCGCCAATTCTCATTGCATAGATTTAAACTAAAGCTATATCTGGCCACAATATAACATTCAATCAAATCAACAAACATAATATGCATTTAAGAAGCAATAATAAACATTAAATTAACATTAAATCCAATGGGTCTCAAAATCCCAACAACATTAAGAAACTTAGCCACTTATGGCTATATAAACCATCATTCAATATTCAAAATACAAACAAGAAGCTAGAACTAGAAAGAGAGTGAGAAATGTTATCAAAGGATCTTGAATCTTCAAATGAGTCTCCTTGCTTTAGCTTTTTTTCTCCTCTTTCTTCTTCTTCTCCCCTTTGCTTATATTGTGTGTTGTGTATTCTCTATATGAGAGAGAGTGTGTAGAATGTGTATTATCCCCCAAGTAATTCATGTCCTTTGTCCTTTTTAGCCTTCTTCTAGAACATGTCCTTTCACCTTCCTTAGATTTTTCTCCAAATCAGTACACCTCAGCATGTTCTGTACTACAAATGTGCAACCCGCGATCGGGTATGAACTGCGCTCGCATAAAAAAGGCTCTTGTGCAAGGGTCACAATTGCACATAAGTCGTGCTCTCAACAGAAGCATTTTGGTGAAAGGGTTGCAATCGCGCACAAGCCGTACTCGCAATAGAAGCTTTGGCTAACAGGAATCTGCAATCGTAAAAGGCTCGATATCACTTTGGGGTTTGAAACTTGGCATTCCTACGATCGCGCATCCAGCCACGATCGCGGAAGTAGGCTGCTCTGCTCTTTTCTTCCTCTTTTGCTTTTCTTCTCCACTAAATCACCTCTTAACTTCTTTTCCCTATAAAAGACAAACAAAACTTAGAAGTATCTAATTCTATATACTTTACTATACTAAATTCTAATTAGAATGTATAAATGCATGCAATTTAAGGTCCTAAAACTATGTGTAATTTGACACCAACAATTAGATAGGTCTATGTATTTTAATTTACGTACGTACGACTAGATAAGTCTATGTTTTTTTTCTTTCAAGAAAAAAATATTATAAGCACTTACTTTCTTATGATGGCCGCTATTAATATTGTAGATAACAATTAGAAAAAGGTATAAAAATATTCATAACGTTATTCTCTAATTTTGCATTCATTACTAATATTTTTTAAAGTGTAAATATATTTTTATTGTTCTAAAAATCATATATTTAAATCCATCTTACAAACAATATTATTTTTGGGATCCATTATTACTGGTACATATAAAGAAAAATATTTGATACCGGTATATTTTTGCCCCTAATATTTATAGTAAGGAACAAATTTACCCTAAAAAAATTTTAATATATTTTAAGATAAATTTACCCCTAAAAATATTTTAAGACAAAAAATTTTCAAAAAAACATTAAATAACCGCTTTTTTTTATACTCGTAGGATCTACTAATAGTAATATGATGTTAAAAGGATTTTACATCTATTTTTTATGATTTTTTTTAAAACATCGAATTCCATACTATTTCAAAAACATTAGGAATATTTAAATAAACGAAACTCATACCATCCTCTATAAAATTTTTCTTTTTCATTCACTCCCAAAGTAATAAATAAATAAATATTTATTTATTTATCCATTTCATCCTAATTTGTTACATTTGAATAAAAATTTATTAAGTTTTATTTTGACAGTGAATAAAAAAGTACAAATTCATATAGAATGAAATAAATTTTTTATTTAAATGTTTCTTATTTTTTAAATGGCACAAATTTATTTTTTATTTTTACAAAATTAGATGTAAATTATTTTAATATTGTATTAGTATTAGTAGATTTCATGAGTACAAATAAATAAATGGTTATTTAATATTTTATTAGACAAAAATTAAAATTTTTTGAAAATTTTTTTTGTATTAAAATATTCTTAAATTTTTGTTAGGGGTAATTTTGTTCCTTGTTACAAATAATAGGTGTAAAAATGTACCTTTATCTAATATTTTTCTTTATACACGTTAGTAATAGTGGATCCCACTAACGGTGAGGATTAACACCATTTGTAAAAGGGGCTTAAATATATGGTATAAGGGTGTATTTGTATTTTGAAAAATATTAGAGGTAGATGTGAGATTAGGACAAAACGTTAAATATGTTTTTGTACCTTTTCCAAATGTTGGGTGACCTACAAAATAAAGTAACAAAAATAAAAAAAAAAATAAAAGAGAAAACCAAACTAAAAATAAAATTAAACAAAAGAAATAAATCAAAACACGTTAGGTTGCCTCCCAACAAGTGCTAATTTTAGGTCATTAGCTTGACCCCTTGAATATGTAGTATCACGGGTGTAACCGAACATGAGGAAATGTTCTTTGAAGCATCTTCTTTTCCTTTCTTTTGCTAGACTCCCTTATGTCTAGGTAATAAAATATGGACTCCACATGCCAAATCTTTAGTTCTAAAATTACTTGAAGAATGTAAGGTTTCTCATGTGGGTTCTCAAACAATCCAACACCTTTCATGGATTCCTCATATATGACCATAATAGGTCATGGAACATATGCATTGTTACCTATAGATGGCTCATCGTCATCCCATGTAGCTTCAAGAATTGTCATAATTTTTTCATCCAACTCATCTTGAAATTGAGTTGGGTGACTTTGTACCTCGTCATCCTTGATGTCTATAGACAGACTCTTACAATTGGAGAATTTTTCAGTTTTCTTAGTGATCATCTATGCTTGCTCATCATCTTTGCACAACTCAAAAGTGACTTTATCATTTTGACCAAAAGTGTTCTCATCATCTAACACACTTTCTCTTTGTGCTTCTTGTTTTGAGCAATCCATGGGAATATACATTTGAAGTTTTTAGAGGCATGCTTTAAGACTTTCTACAATTTGATCTAACTTCAAATTAATTTGCATGAAATTCTCCTCATGTTGCCTAAGACACTCCTCATGTTGCCTAAGATTCTCCTCATATTTGTGGTGTGCCTTGGTTTGTGCTTGAATGAATTGCTTCAACTTATCCTCTAAGTATTATTCTTCGATCTTCTTTTACTTTTGAATGAAATTTTCAAACATTGCCTCAAGATTCAACTTAGGTTCTTATTGATAACTCCAAGTGTAATCCATACAACTACTCCAAGATGGGTTGTAATGAGGTGATGGAGGTGAATCTGAATAATATGGGAAATGTGCCCCATCGTGGTTCTCCTCACACCAATTACAAACCTGAAAATAAGGTGGAAAATACTTAAATTGCATATGTTCTACATTATATACAGGATCACATGCATTAGATCTCAAAAATTGATAAGAAAATTCATTATTATCCATGACAAATTAGTTATCAATAAAACAAAAGTGCTAGTCTGTTGGTGTCAAATTGCATATAGATTTAGGACTTCTTTTAGCATGCATTCGTTCATTTTAAATAGTATTTAACATAGGTTAACATATAGAATTAGATACTTTTATGTTTTTTTTTGTCTTTAATAGGGAAAAGAAGTAATGGAGGTGAATGGTGAAGATTTGGAGTAAAATGAAGAAGAAAGAGCAGAGCATATGCAGAGCAGCTTCCTGTCGCGATCACGGGCTTATGCGCGATCGTGGTTCTGTCGATTTTGGTGAATATTCAAGGTTGAGGTTTGATGCGCGAGCGTAACTTTGTACGTGATCATGGATCCTTGAGTAGCCATACTCTCTCTCTGGATCACATCTCTTGAAGCTCGAAGCCCCTATGTCTGGATCACGGTTTATGCACGATCGCGACTTTGTCGTTCCAACACAAAATCTCATTGAAGTGTATAGTTTAAAGGGGAATATCTAGGGGGAGCTGAAGGCACGTGAAGAGAGGCTATAAAAGGACCGAACCCATTCCTTTTGAAGGAGATCTCTGATTTGGCATCATCCCTAACAACTAAGAAAGAGAAACTAAGAGGAGAAAAAAGAAGCTTGGAGAGGAGGCCACCATTGAAGAACCTTGAAGCTCTTTGATAACTTTTTTCCTCATTTCTCTATGCTTATAGATTTTTGCTATTTTATTTGGGTTGTATTGTGGATGAATGATAGATATTAAAGCCATGAGTGGCTAATTTTATTTGTGTTATTGAGCATTTGAAACCTATTTGAACCAAGTTAATATGTTAGATATTTCTTTTATCTATATTGCATATTATGTTTGTTGTGCTTGTTAAATGATGTGTTGTGGCCAAATGCATCTTTTGTTTAGATCTGCACATTGAGAGATGGTGGATCTAATAGACCCACAAGCATAAGTTAGATTGGTTAAATAACTTGAGAAAGCTTAACTATATCTAATTCTCTCATGGGTTTTGCTTAATGCCTTGCATGCTAGATGATGGTTTATTTTCATAGTGATAATGAGAATTAAGCTATGACTTTGAATCTCAATTGATTGATGCATGTTGAGTTGAGTAGCTACTTGAGAGAGAGTGCTCAATGACTTTTGAAAAACCTGAGATATGCAATTTGATTTAATTTAATCTATCTATTAACTTGGTGATAATGTGGTGGAAAATCTCCCAATAACATGCCCTTATCATTTATTCATTCCTTTATTAATTGGTTAACATTAGTTTGATTTACATTTTTTATTTATTTATTGTTTAAGTTTGTTATTTGTTGCATCCATTCCTTATTGAAGCTCTAAACATACCGAACTTAAGCTAATAGGTGCTTAGTGCCCCAATCCTCATGGGAATGATACTTTACTCTCTCAATATTTCTTATCGACCTGTTCATTTACAATATTCGATTAACAAGTTTTTAGCACCATTGCTGGGAATTGATGGAGCTAACATTATAATTAGTGATAGTTTATTTGGATTAGAACATTTTTCTTTTTAGTACTCTGTTTTGTCTCATTTCTACTCTATTTTAGGTGCATTGTTGTTGTGCATGCACAATATAAGAAGTACTCCAATATAACCTCTAATTTTTATCTCGGATTTGTCGCATTTTGAGAAAGCAAATCGAAGAAGAAGGAAGAGCATAGCCAAAATGGCAGAGCAACAACAAAGAGCTACTGAAACAACTCTTTTGGGGTTCGCCATGCTCGGATTAGAGGGGGCATAGCAGAGCATCACTAGGCCAAATGTACAAACCAATAGCTTTAAAATTAAGCATGTGCTGTTGTAAATGATCCAATCCACATTCCAATTCCATGGTCTTCCCTCTAAAGATCCAAACGCACATATTGCCAACTTCCTTGAGATATGTGACACTTTTAAGTATAATGGTGTGTCGGATGACATAATTTACTTAAGGCTTTTTCCTTTCACTCGCAAAAGATAGAGCCAAGGCGTGGCTCAATTTGCAGCCACCTACCTCGATCATTACATGGGACCTCCTTGCAAGAGTCTTTTTAGCAAAATACTTTCCTCCCGCAAAGATGGCAAAATTATAAAAGACATTACAACCTTTCAGAAATTCAAGAATGAGTCTCTATGTGACGCATAGGAAAGATTTAAAGAGGTACAATGCACTTGCCCATATCACGGTCTACTAAGGGATGTCCTTATCTTATAATGGTGTTATGAGGTCCACTCGGGACACAATTGATGCTACAACTGGTGGATCACTTATGCGAAAAGACTGTTGATCGTGCTTTTGATCTTTTAGAGGAGATGGCCAACAATAATTGTCTATGGCCTTCGAAGAGACAATTAGCACCTAAACAAGGAGGCAAACTTGGAGTTGATACTGTCACATCCATTTAAGCGCAAATCGCAACCTTGTCAAAATAAATTGACAACTTAGCATCTAGAGGTAATGTTGTCCCATCTACCTCAGTTTTTTCTTGTGAACAATGCCATATGCTTGGACATTCAACATTTGAATATAGCTTTGGAGGTGGAAGTGTCTATGTTATGAATCAATATTAGCCAAGGCAAAAAAACAACAATCCATTTTCAAACACTTACAACCAAAGCTAGAGAAACCACCCTAATTTGTTTTGGAGCAACAACCAAAATTCACAAGGCTTCTCTAGTCAATTCTCTAAGCCATTACCACCACCTGGATTCCAAGCTAATTCGATTGATGAGAGATTTGCGGGTATGGATGATAAATTTGCTACCATGGATGAGAAATTTACAGCTATAGGAACAAAACTTGACAAGTTCTTTGATGCTGTCTCGTTAAAGATGACTAGCTAAAATGAAAATCAGAAGAGAATGAAGGTAAAATTTGATCAAATTATCAAGAACCAAGCCTTATCCATTCATAACATAGAGGTTCAGCTTGGTCAACTAGCAAATGTGGTTGCCACAAGAGCTCAAGGGCATTTCTAGAGTAACACAGAGATCAACCCCAAGAAGCAAGTTAAAGCCATTAATTTACGAAGTGGGAAGGAAATCCAAAGACCCAAATCAGTTCCATTAGAGGCCACTATTGACAAAGAAAATCAAGAGCTGAAAAATGAAGAGAATCAAGGAAAAGAACAAGAGAAAAGGAATGAAGACTCAAAAGGAAAGCAAATAGAGCAGCCTTCTATTGTTGATACATCCAAGTATGTCACAAAATTGCCCTTCCCATTGAGGCAAAGGAAGATGAATGAAGATGTGAAAAGTTTTGCAAGGTTTTTAGAAACTTTCAAGAAGTTAGAGTTGAAGCTACCTCTCTCGGAGGCATTAGGAGTGATATCGAAGTATGCAAAATTCTTAAAAGATGTCATCGCCAACAAGTGCAAATGGAATGATAATAAAATGGTGCCTCTTACGGAGACTTGTAGCTCTATCATTTCAAGTAAGATCCCTGTCAAACTCAAAGATCCAGGGAGTTTTACCATCCATTATGTTCTTGATTCACAATAATTTCCTAAATGTCTATGTGATCTTGGAGTAAGTATTAACTTAATGCCATTTTCTCTTTTTAGGGAGCTGAATTTAGGAGAGCCAATCAACATCAATATGACTCTCTAACTTGTTGACCACTCAATTAAGAAGCCTTATAGAGTAGTTGAGGATGTGCTTGTCAAGGTTGATAAGTTCGTATTTTCAATTGACTTCATAATCTTAGATTTTGAGCAAGACAAAAATTATTCCCTGATTTTGGGAAGAGACCATTTCTCAACACGGGGAAGGCTTTAATTGATGTGCATGAAGGGAATATTACCTTGAGAGTTGGTAAAGAGAAGGTAGAATATGTAATAAACAAATTGTTGACAGATGTGAAAAGTAATGAGCCACATGAGGAAGTAGAAGCAATGTGTTTTTGCAAAACTGTAAGCGCATGGTGTCACCAAGTAGTATAAAAAATATCGTTCCCACGAGGACTCATTCTAATCACCTATTAACCCAATTCTTTATTGTTTAAGGCTTTCAAATAAGGAATTCTTGAATAAAAATTAAATAGCAAATAAAAGAATTTATAGAATAAAAAAAAATTTCAAATCTAAATAATAAACAATCAATAATCAAAACTTGTTAGGAATTAAATCACCTCACAATCACTAGGCTTCCCGAATTAATTACTCAAATAGCTATGCATATCCCGAGTTTTTCTAAAGCATTAATAAATCTTTCTCAAGTATCAATTAATTTAAATTCACAATTATCCATCAAGGAAATAAAGATCTAATTCTCATTGCAACCCAAACACCTAGATATCAAAATCATAAATTATAAAGCACAACTCAATGGGAATTTAATCAACTTAATTTATCTCTAATTTTGAGTTAAATTAAACTTGTGTTTATGAGTCTATTAGAATTACCATCTCTCAATGCATAATCCTAATTGAAATAATGTTATTGATGGCTAAACAATAACAAGCATTAAGATTAATAAACACAATATGCAACAACTAATGAGTTTATTAAATTGGATGCCTAGATTATGTTTTGGAAGCCTAGATCATGTTTGGATCATCAAATCCTAACAAATAAATATTTAGCCTAACATATTATAAAATATTCAACACAACCATAAAAACATCCCATGAAAATTATAAAAATAAAAAGGAGAGAAGAAAATAAAACTAGAATTTATGCACTTTGATCTTGAACTCTTGATCTCTCTTGAGTTCTTCCAATTTCTTTGAGCCTTTTCCAGCTGCTTCCTCTAGCCTCCTTCTCTCCAAAACAAGCCCAATATGATGTATTTATAGCCCCCTTCAAGTGTTGCCCTAAAAATAAGTTGATGTCATATCATCAAAATTTGAGTTAGCAGAGGGCTGTGACTGAAGCAAGGCTGCCATAGTGACAGAATAATTATGTCTATTGAAGGTTAGGAAAGCTTCAGTCGTAGCCTTGCTTCCATGGTGATAGCAGACTTGTGTCTTCAGTCGCAACCTTGCTTCCATGGTGACATCAACACTCCATAAATCCCAAGCAAATTCACTAAACTCTTCATCACCCTCTCTACTTCTACAAAAACAACATAAGCATAGAAATAACCAAATTATAATAAAAATAAAATAATAAACACTATAAATATGCACCAAACCAACCTAAAAATCTAACACACCTAATATATAATCACAATGAAAGGCAAAGAAGAAGCTAAGACCAAGTCCATCCCAATAAGACTGCATAAGGTAGTACACAAGGAATCTTTAAGTGTCAAAACGTAGAACAAGGTGAAGAATGGCAAACCAAAAATGAGCTTAAAGAAGAAAGTCATCCAAGCAATCAAGGTGATATATGTACCTAAGAAATGTGCATATGCAAAAGACAAAGTGGTGCTTAAATCAACATATGAGGGGGAAGCAGAGCACCAAGGACTATTGGAGGCTAAGAACAGGGGTGTTCATCCTCCTAACCTAATTGAGACAAAATCATGGACCATGGTCAAGCTAAAGACCTAAAATTAGCATGTTTCTATTTTATTTTGCTAATAAATTCTCGTTTGTAATTAAGTTTTTATTTGGTTTTTAGTACTTTTATCTTAAGAATTATCATTTGAACAAGTGTTAGTAGTAATGTTTCTTTATTTTTGTGTTTCCAGGTGCTGCTGCAATCGTGTCTTCTCTCACGATCGCTCAATCCCCAATATTCTCCCCGTACCCGTGTTTTTCTCACGATCGCGGATGTTGATTGTCTAAATCTTTTTGTCAAGAGTGCAAGATTACCACAATAGCAGATATGATGCTTAAATAACACAAGTTACTTTCTGTGTAGATCATACAATACCCGCGATCGCGAATTTACCCTAATCTGCATTATAAACCGCCGCCACCCACTTCCCTCCCCACTTTAATTTTTAAAACCCACGATCTCCACTCTTCCGCGATCTTCGCCGATCACCCAAAACTGCCTTACACATTTAATTTCTTGCCTCAACCCTCCACCCTTTCTTGTAATCTCACCTTCTTCTTTTACCATAACCTTAATTCCATTCCCATCTATTGCCAAATTCTCAAAAATCACTTCACCCATCCCTTTTTCCTAAAATAAAAATAGAACATCGCACTTCCCAATGATGTTGTACAATAAGAAGAAGATGAAGATTACAGAAATTGACCCTTCACAACTAGAGAAGATTGACCTTACAGAACACTATGGAGCACCATTTCCAATTTTTACAAAAGAAAAAAGAGATAAGTATATTTCTTTGTCTCGTAGGAATTTTGTTATTCCTAAATGATTGGATATGGCTACTTTAGAAGATGTGAAACTCAAAAATAGGGTGTTAGAGCTTTGTAACCGATTGGGTTGGATGAAATTTGTGGGTCTTACTCATGCTGTGTATAGGGAATTAACATTAGAGTTTTATACAACCTTGAAACTCCTTGATGAAACCCATAAGAAATTTGAGTGTCGGCTTAATGGACAACCCATCTGTAGACGGCGGGGTTTAGCGCGCGCCCAAGTTTCTTGCAATCGCGACACTGTTTAAGCTCAGGGCTTTAGGGAACACACTACTATATCACATAGACATAGCATGGAGATGATGGAGTCGCCACCCAGGGTAATAACTGG
>CATIWK010144710.1:0-10360 GCA_949634005.1 Mallotus japonicus | reverse complement strand
TTTTTTTTTTTTTGCTGCTTTTCTCTGCCTGTGTTAGTATTTAGTCGTTGAACTTAGAAATTCTTAAACATAATCCTTTGTTTACAGGCATTATGATGATAAACAATCTGAAGCTGGGCAGGGCTTTTGGAATTGTCCGTGTGTCCCCATGAGAGAAAGGTACATATTGAAAGATAATCTTCTCTCTATTAACGGTTATCTAGATAAAATTCACAAATAATTTTATGGATGCTTAAGAGATTCCTTCTGTTTGCTTTTACTTGCAACGTTTGAAATTCATTATAATTTGGGTCATATTTAACTATCTTGATCATAGGAACATTGCCTTTTTTTAAAAAAAAAATTTCCTTTTTGAATATTTTATTCATGTTTCATAACCTGCTTCCAAGTTGTTGTTGGAAATGCGGAAATTCTTTTTCCCCATTAGAAGTGTGGAGATATGTAATTTATGTCTCCAACCTGTTTCGATATTGGTTATGGAGGCTAAGCTACTTGACAGTAATGGCATTTTAATATCTGTTCCTTATTTCAGTCCAAGCCTGTGATAGTGATAAGTTGCATTAGAGTATTTACATTTTTTCTATTTGGTAATTTCAGTTAAATTGCCTAGGTGAAATAATTAGTTACAATTTTATTGGAAATTCAAATGGCTGGAGATAGGAAACCAGTGTTGAAGTTTTTATGCCTTGAAAATACTATTGGAAGCCACTGTAGCGGCCAGGGGTCTGAGGAAAGATTTAAGGGAAGGGAATGATGCCTGGAGTGTTCATTAACTGAGGGAAGCATGCCTTGGTTTTACATCAGGGATGAAATGATGAGGACAATAGTAATTTCTATGTGAATTTTTTACAGACACAGGATTTGATGATAAAAATTGATCCATTGATCACTGACATACATTGTATGCTACTGGCCACCATCATGAGGTGCATTGGAGAAGGTATTGAATGAGCTTTAAAGACACAAGGCTCGTGCAATAAGTTGGGTTGAAGATTCAAAAAGGCATATAGAAAATGAGATTCTGCCGCAGTCTTTGTAATTTTCTTCTAATTTTAATTATTACAAATACAGAATAAGGGAATCTCACAGATCCTCAGAATCTGCAGTAAATGTTGGTAGATACTATAGAAAGTAATGGAGGTGTTGTGGGAAATATAGAAGGATTGTTTCTTGTGAGTTTGATTGAGCTTTTCATATTATGAGGGAGTTAAACAGTAGTCCAGAAGTTATTGGACTGGAGTGGGAGTTAAGAGAAGATCAGCTTCATTGCCTTGTCCAATATTACTCATCTATATTGCAGAGTAGCAGATGTATGCAGGTGATTTGAAAACCAGTGAATGTATCCATCAACCAAAACTACTTGGGTTACAACTTAGTTTAATTGAGTTGTATTGATGATATGGTTGTTTGGCCATCTATTACAAATCATATAGAATGCTAGACTATTCTAGCCAGATGAATGAGTAACAAGAACCATACTTGCAGCACATCCATCTTAGGAACTTAGAAGTAGCACCAAAAGGAATCACATGATGAATGTTTGCTCTAGTACTATTTTGCAATCTTGATGTTAATACAGGATTAACCAGTCATATGGTTGAAGTTGATATTGGTTAGAGAAGGTATATTAATAAGGAGGATACTTCTTTAGGTATATTAAGGGTGCAATTAATCATCTTGTTGAATGCAGATTTGCCTTTGAAGCAATGATGATAAATGCGACCAATATTTAAAGATAGATTAGGAATTAATAATAGATGTTTTATTGTAGGCAACACATTCATTTTTCTTTAAGTTGCCGAAGTCTTAGAAAGGACATCACCTCAGTATTTGACATTAGGCACAGGAAAAAAGTAATATTATATTGTACCGCTCCCTCTTGAGTCTTTGAAATTCTTATATACATACCTGTTAAGATTTGAGCTATAAAATGCTTCTGCTACATGTTAAAGTGAATTTTCCTTCAACAAAGATTATGTCATTTTATTGTGTGCTATTGAGGATGAGTCAATTAGCTGTTTGAGACATTGTGCTTTAACACAGAAATTTGGTGGCTTGAATCAAGCATGAGAAAGAAGCACTTTTTTATTTTTTTATCCGATGCTTCCACACTTGCCAGGGTCTCTCCAGGCCATAAATTTTATTATATGTATATGATGTCCCCTCTTATATTAACTTTGAGATTGTTTTGGCAGGAAAGAATGCCACTGCATGCTCTTTCTCACTCCAGAAAATGACTTTGCTGGGACAGAACAGGTAATTCCAAATCCCTTCTCTAAGTTTAGTTTTTGTTCTCACCATCAGATGTAAATTGAGCATCATGTGATGCTTTACAATCTTACCTGGAGGAAGCTTTTTCTTTGTTTGTCCTTATAATTCTGTGGGTCCATATCAATTGAGGCAATGTTGGCTAGAACTCAGAAAGAATACTTAGGATGCTTTATTTGTGAGGCTTGACATAGAATCTCAAAATTGGTGCATGTGGACACATATGACAAAAAGTCTCAGCATGCACCACCAAAAATAACAAGTGAAAAAATGATACCAAGGATAGTTTGACACATACCTAATTAATTTCGATATTCGGTACTATGTTAACTCATCCCTTTTTAAAGGCATTTTAAGGTGTTCTATGATCATTGTCCGTTGGCTAATGTTGTGATGGTTCTCTTGTTATGCAGAAAATCTCCCTGGAAGAAATCAAGGAAACAACAGCAAATATGTAATGTCTAGTGCATTGTATTTTTTTTTTTTTTTAAATTATCTGATGAGCTTGTAATCGGCCAAAATTATTACCACACTCGTTGGGCGTGTATATTATATGATATATGCTAAAGAGGAAACAAATTACTGTTTTACAGTTCCACTGTAATTTTCGCCCCCATTTTTCTGTGTCCATGTTTGAGTACAATCATACTCTCGCATCTATGCTTAGACCAAGAGTGGGAATTGCTTGATAAAAAACGTGGAATTGTGTCCTTGCTTGCGCATATCATCTTCATTTAAATAATATGAAGTGCAAATCATTTTTTTTCGTTCTTTTCTTCTAATTGAGCAGCAAAGAAGAGGTGGCATTTTTTAGCCTCCTTTTTTTTTTCCCAGTGGGGGGCCACAGGAGGCAATTCCCAACTGATCAAAGCAATTATCTTTTGATAAAGAATGGTAATAGCTTTAAAGCAACAACCTATAATTGAAAAAAGTAATATGGCATAAAAGAGTATTTTCATGCGCCAAAGTTTAATAATAAGATAAAGGATTGCTCTCATATACCATACAGAGTTTGATTTAGAGAGTAAAAGAATAAAAGGTGTCTGTCTTGTTAATTCTTTACTCTTGAATATGCCATTATTCATTAAATAACTTAATCATGTTATATCTGAATCCCAAAATTTAAAAGCCATCTATGAATGTGACATAAACATTTTATTATAATATTATATTTCTGTTGACTAAATATAAGATAATATAAATTTTATATTATACTTACATTAATTAATATAAAATGATTACATAGCTTATGATTAACTATACAACCTTCCATGCAAATAAATGATTTCCAATAAATTATGCATTAACCCCCAAATTAAAAAAAAAATTTGCTAAATGATTAAGAATATATGTATTCGCTAAAATGGACTTAGATGCAAAAGAAAAGAGATACTTGGGGCCCAAAAGTAATTATAATTTTCTTAGTAGTACCTTCACTTTCTTGTCCATTTTGCTTCACCTTGTTTCTTCTCCTCCTTTATTTTCTCGGCAAATGTAAAAACACTGCCTTTTTTTCTTTCAGCAAATCTCCGATTCTGTTTGTGTCTCCATTTTTGAATGACACTGTTAACATTTTTCTGCTACTACTTTTAATCTCCCTCAACACAAGAAATGTCCGGTCCTGAGGTCACCATCACTCTTGGCCGTTCAGGCCAGGTACCCTTTTCATCCTCCTCGTCTTCACATATCCATTTGTATTGTTTGAAACTTCCTTCTTGGGTTTGCTTGGTTACTCAAGAATTCAATGATATGGGAATTATAGACATGAAATTTGGGTTCTTTTTTTTTTCCCCTTCAATTGATTAAGCCTGTGAATCGATATATATGGGTTTTTTTTAAGTTTGTGCGGTGTCCATCCTCTTTTCTATGTTTTCACAAATTTTGTTTGTTCTAAAACTGTGTTAAAGTTTAATCTAACAGATATGATTACAATTTCTTTTTGTTTCCTATTAAGAATTTTATATGGGTTGATTTTTTTTTTTTTTAAATGCTTGGCAGGTGGTGACAAAGGGAGGCAAAAGGTCCAGAGGAGAGGGAGTTAGGAGCAATGATGACAGTTTCTTGTTTTCTGCTAAAAAAAGGTGGGTATATCTGCTTTTAATCATTTTCTTGCATTGAGTTTAATGCACGTTTAGGATGTTTTCATACTCTATCTGGAAAAGTTAGAGCTTTTTATTTTTCTCATTAGGTGTCTTGTTATGGTTGAATCCTTAAACATTGGAATGTTATATGAATTTTGAGACTATACATCAACACCAAAAAATGAGTAGGAAAAGACAACCGAGGTTTATTCATTTCTTGGTTGTGGTGGAATTGAGTCAAATGGAAATGACATACTTTGGATCTTATTTTTTTCTTGACCCTTTTCAAGTCTCCAGCAGTTAGTCATCCTTTCCGTTAAGGTAAGTGTTAAGGGCATTAGTCAACAGATTTCTTAATCAGGTTATGTCTAAAACTGTACAGTTATCTCTGAGTGGTCTCATTAACTCGATTCTTTGGTTTCTTATAATAGTTGGGTAATTTTTTTTTTTAATTGTGTCATTCTGAGATTTCATTTTTTGTGAAGTTACTCCTGTACAATCTGATGTTTTGAGCATTATTTGGATTTGGTTGACTGCACTCCAGGTATCGAGGAGATGGCCGGAACTGGAATCCAGTCATCAATGGAGTTAATGGTAATGTGCCATCGTCTGTATAATTTGCAATTTGAATGCTTTTTATGTAGTATCATTTTGTTTTTAACACTGGTTCATTGACATAAGGAAGGATCCCGGATTTCCCCAAATGATCTTCGATTGAAGCTGATGCACAAAAGGCAATCTAAGAAAATTCACACTGCTGTTGAAGAACAAAGGAAAATCGAACCTCAGAGAAAGCTGTTAAAAGCTGTTCGGCCTCCAATAAGATCCGTGAGTTCTTACATGCTGCCACATGGGCCTGAACCCAATAGGATTAGCCTTTCAAGGGAAGTTCTTCATAAAGAAATTATAAATGACTTGCAACAGGTAGATTCATTGGGGAGATTTCACTCATATCAGACTATGGAAGTATCAAGGGCTAGATCTCCAGATCAAATCTTAAAACGTTATAGCAGGCAGTCTCCTCCACAAAATTTTGATGGAATACAGAAGGTAATGCGCACGGGGACTGTGAATGTCTCGAGGAGACAGTTTTTGGGTGATGAACTTACTGATGCTTCTAGACTGAGAGGCTCATCTAATGTAATAATGAAATCTACATCTCAAGCTGGAAACTCAGTAACTCTAGCTGCACCAACTGGTGGCATCATGCATGTAGTACCAAATACGGTACTGCCTCCCATAGGGCTTGCTAATCTTGTAATTTTGCCTGTGTAAATAACTTCTGTGTGCAGTTTACATTAAGGCATAAATTCATGCCCTCATATTACAATTTCATTTGTTTTACAGGGAGAGGAACCTCTAACTGTTACTGGTTTCTTACATTCTCTTGGTTTGGGGAAATATGTTGTCAACTTTCGGGCAGAAGAAGTAAGCCATCCATTTCACTGATGTTTAAACTTTTAAGATGCTTCAAATGGCAAGAGGGCTATGGGTATTTCAGTTTGCTCTAATTGTACAGTCTTAAGAGAAATAAGAGATTTTTTTTCATTAAATTTTTTAAGTTCTGAATTTTGATAGAGGTGATATTTTATGCATTAGAAGTAGAGAAATTTATAATTTCTTTATGGGGTAGTGTATGAGTGATCAACTACTTTATGCCCTTTGGACAATGAACATACAGTTGTGTGCAGAGAGGAGTGTGTTTTTCTGTGGCATTTGAGATTTTTTTTTTTTTTTTTTTTGGGTGTTTTTGGGGGGCTGGGGGGGCAAGGGTTTAAGTTTCAAGTTATTTGGTGATGCAAAGTTTCAATATGTAGTATGATCACATGTCACTAATAGCCTGGTAAAAATTTCAATCCATTTTGGAGCACCTGGTTGGATCTAATGTTTTTATTATGCTTATATTGATGTGCCCTTAGGTTGTAATGTATGCTCCTGCTTTTTTATGACTTTAGTCCTTCCTTGACTCTACAGTTTTGTGCCAAATTAGGAAATTTGTGGTTTCTTTCTTTCAATTTTGGAGTTTGTCTTCAGCTCCTTTCAGGATAATTTCACTTTTCAGCTAGCTTAGCTCTCAACTTGTTTTGTAGGTGGACATGACTGCACTGAAGCAGATGGGGGACAAAGACCTCAAAGAAATGGGAATACCAATGGTATTGTACTTTTAACTATTTGTCATATCCTTGTAAACCATATAAGCAGCTTGTTTGGCTTTTCAAACTTGTTCAGTAACACAAACTAAGTTGAAACAAGTTTGGAATAGTCAAACAAATTGTTGTTTAACTCTTTAACATGCAACATGCTTGAGAATAATTTTTTGTTATTTTGGTGAAGACAGAAAAGTACTCTATTTCGAATAGGAAAGTGCAAGAGCAATCAGTTGTAACTTTCATAATTATGCTTTCGATCATTTGTTATCTAATGATGTTTACAGTTTTTGTGTGTAGATTAATCCGTTTCCTTAGCATAATGATTGAAATGGGATTGTTTCCGATAGTTCCATTGTGTATAGATATTGTCTGTATAGCCCTTTGACATGTTCATTGTTATATATATATACTTCCCTTCCTCTCACCAAGGCTTCTTATTCTGCAGGGACCAAGAAAGAAAATTCTCCTTGCTCTCATGGCCCGCATGAAACAGCAAATGTCAAGAGTGCAACATTAAATGGCAGCTTTGTGGCAGCTTTGTGGAAGGGATACTGTGTTTGCATGTTTCTACCAGATTGGCGAAATGTTGTTGCTGATGGACTTCAATGTGAGTTTATGATTGTGTTGGTTGTAAAGAATGTACGTGTTTCTGCAAATAGATAATGGTTAAATTGAATAGGATTATATATGATCAAATGAAATTATGTTGCTGTGTCACGGATTGGGCATCTTATTTGATTTAGTATATCATCTTATTTTTTCGATGATTTCTGCACGTTTCTGCATTTTATTGAAAATTGTATCAATTGTGTCCAAAATCCGATTTTAATATCCCTTTGTTGAGCTCATGACTTCTGATTTGTCTTTTTTTTTTTTTCGTTCTCCTTTTCTGGGGAAATTTAGCAATAGTTGCCTCTTATTTCACCAAATCATGCATGTACTCATATGATTGATTGAGAATTGATATAAAAACCATGGCTTCTGAACCAATAAGAAATCGGATAATTCCAGCATGGGAACCAACATTAATTTCTTTTAAAAGCAATAATCACTCTGCACACAGGTGAGGCAATATTGTGAACATTAAAATATTTTAACAGAAAAAATTCTGGGTTTTGACGAAGAAGGTTCTGCAGTCTTTGCACAATCTTTTCTGTTCCTAGAAGCCAAAGCGGCCAGAAACTTCTCATTGGATGGCCAGGTAGTGGCTGCAGCCGAAGTACCCTTATTGCATTCATGATCAGCTGGGAATCTGTGCTTCAAACAGACCTTCAAATGGCAAGACTTGCAAATGCAGGTATTAGAGAAGGTGAGAACCTCCTTGCACCTTCTAACAGAGCAAGTAGGTTTTTTCTTCTTCTTGGGGTTGCAGTTGCCAGACTTGACATGCTTCTTTAATATCAACTTCTCACCATCCTGGTCACTGCCGGTAGTTTCAATTGACGTAGAACAGATATCGCAAACGATCACTTTTCTGCTGGTGGAGTCAGGTACAGGACAATCATGAGACTTGTAGGATCTATGGTCGAGACAGAACACCTGAATCATCACAAAAGGTCAATAATTTTCTTGAATATGAATGAATGATTCTGCAGAAAAAAATTAATTAAAGAACCGCGAAAATTTTGTTAATTATTAGATTATACCTTTTGACAACGGTTGCAATGGAAAGGAAGAAAATCAAGCTGATTACATTCAGAGTGTTGGCAATGTTTACCCAAATCAGGAAAAGCTTCTGTTCCTCCTGCTGCTGCTGCCATGATTCGTTTCTTGATTTTTCTTATTGTTTCTTGTTCTGGGATCAGATGTTGCTGTGATTTTGATAAAGAAGAATTCAAAGAACCATGCAAAAAGCAATATATATACAAATATATAAGGGTGGCTTAGGGCCTAAGACAAAGCCAACTTGACTTTTTTCTTTCCTTGGTAGGTTCTTGTTTTCTTGTTTTCGTTTTATAGAGGCTTCTCGAGACCTCAGGTCGGTGGCGCCTAGACCGCGTGATAATTGCCTATCTTTGGCTTAAATGTTACCCCCGAACTTTACAGGGATCTTTATAATGCTAAAAATTAAAAAAAATTTTAAAAAATGTCATTAACTTTAAAAATTAACTTTTTTAATTTTTTTCTTTCAAATATAAATACTATTTTCTTAAGGAAAAAAAAAAACTACTTTCCTTACAACTCTTATTTTTAGGGTTTTTTTTTTCAACTTTTTTTTCTTTTTACGGATTTTTTTAACTTTTTTTGTTTTATACTTTTTTTCTCAATATTTTATATTTTTTTAACATTTTTTTTGCTTTATACTGTTTTCATCTATTTTTTTCTCAATATTTTTTTACTTAACAATTTTTTCTAAAATTTTTTATACTGTCTTCTTTCTTTTTTCTCAATGTTTTGTTGCTAAACAATTTTTTTTTCAAATTTTTCTTTTTTTTTTCAACATTTTCTCCCTTTATATTGTCTTCATCTATTTTTTTTCTCAATTTTTTTTAATCAACAATTTTTCCTAAAATTTTTTTCTACTGTCTTCCTTTTTTTTCTCAATTTTTTTTTTGCTAAACATTTTTTTCCAATTTTTATGGTACTATCTTTATCTTTTTTTTTCTCAACATTTTTTTCTAATGTCTTTCATCTTTTTTTCCAAATTTTTTTTGCTCAATGTTTGTTTTATTATTATTTTAAAGATAATGTCTTCATTTTATTCTCAAAATTTTCTTTTTTTTGCACACTATTTTTTTCTTAAGACATTTCTTTTTTCAAATGAATAATTATGAACTAAACATCTTCAATTGTTGTTAAACCAATCAATAAATATCTTCAACCGTTGTGACAACAATAAATAAATAAATTTTTCTCCTTTTATATTTGTAAAGAATAAGGGTTTTATTTTTTTACTTTAATTTGTTTATTAAAATGTCTAACTTCTTCTTTTTTTAAAAAAAAAATTATTTGATACTTATTGATCATCAATATGTAACAAGTTTACAATCTTTATGATGTATTTGTAACATCAACAAAAAAAAAAAAAACTGAAAAAATAAAAAAATCAACAAACCAAAACAACAAAAAAAAAACTAAAAACAACAACTAAAACTACAAAACAACAAAAATTAACAAAATTTTATAGTTGTTGATTTTTTTTTATTTTTTAAATTATTTTTTCATTATTAATGACAAAATTAAGGCAATAAATAAAAATTTTACTTTTATTAGTTTTAATGATAAAAATAATAATTTTTTTGACATATTTCATAATTTTTATTGTTCTTTGTTGTTATTTATTTATTTTTTTTAACAAATATAAACAAACAAAAATAACAAAACAATTAAAAACAACAACTGAAACAACAAAAACAACAAAAATCAACTAAAACCAACAAAAGCAACCAAATTTTACAGTTATTGATTGTTGTTGATTTTTGTTTATTTTTGTTCTTTTTTCAGTTTTTTCATCATTAATAATAAAATTAAGACCATAAATATAATTTTTACTTTTATTAGTATCAATAATAAAAATAACAATTTATTTGATATATTTCATAATTTTTTTGTTATGTTTATTGAAAAAATAATTATTGAATACTATGGGTAATTTTTACTTTAATGAGTTTAATTTCTAAATTCTAAATAATTATGAAAAAAATAATTATTGAAGATTATGGGTAATTTTTTATTTAATTAGCTTAATTTTTATATTCTAAATAATAGTAAGTTTCAAAATAAAAAAAATGTTATTTAGAATATAAAATTAAATTAATTAAAAAATACAAATTAAATAAATACATACAATCAACTTAAATTAAATATGCCTTCAAAAATAATAAATAGATAAAAAAATTAAAGAAAAAAATGAAAAAAAAA
>CATIWK010144661.1:0-16207 GCA_949634005.1 Mallotus japonicus | reverse complement strand
TGATTAGTTTTTATTAGTATTGACCAATGAAAAAAATAAAATTCAACAACAAATATATTAAATGTTGATGTAAAAATTTATATGTGGAGTCATGTTATCCAAAATTATTTTTTTAAATTCAAAAAAATAAATTATTATATACATATAGTTTATAATTTTTTGAATTTAAAAATAAAAGTCATCTAATGATTCTAATTAATTTAAAACTAAAATTTGATTTTACATATTTATAAGGTTAGTTTCATTTAAAAATAAAAATATTAATTAAGCAGAATTGTGATCTTTTTACCAATTGTCAGTGTATAACTATCTAATTTTGATACTAATAATGAAATTCATTAATAAGGGTATCAATGTCATTTATGCTTAAATCTACTTATCCCTCATAGTAATGCTTATGAACCAAAGCATGAAATAGGAATAGAATAGTAATTTTAGGTCATGAACCAAAGCATGGAATAGTTATTTTAGGAATACCTATTCTATTTTTTAAAAATTACAATTTTATTCCACATTTATTTCATTTCATGAACTAAATATGGCCTTAATATTTAAAGTTTATTGAATTTTAACTAATTTGGTTTGATTTGAGTAGAACTATAAATGTGATAAAAGTCTCTAAACAATTAATTTAACGTAATTGCATACACTAAAAATTCAAATATAAAACTTAACTTAAGCTATAATAACTTTCTACCAACTAATTATAACAGTTGTTAGTTCATTAACCACTTTATTTAATTAGGGTGAAATTTACGTACAATGTACATTTTGACTATTGGATAATTAATATATATTCCAATCATTTAATGCTAATAAATTTGTTTAACTCATATCTCCGTTTAGCATATATAAATACATAAACAAAATATCTTTAAACCATGTTAATAAAATGTATAATACTCAGGCCATTTCCTGTAGATGAAATTACACTTCACTTTTTGCACTCATTAGATGATGAACAGCAAACCAACCAAGCCAAGGGAGGAGGTACCTTAGGTGGGCTATGGACCGGTTGTGCTTCTTCTATATAATAGATTTGCTCCTCTTTCCGAGAATAACCACCAAAGCATTTCTTGCAGCATATATTTCCTCTTGCACTTTTTAACGATTCTAGTCAAGTTAGCTCTTTCCTATTGTTATTGATAGTCTGAGTTAAAAGGCCATGCGGATTTAACGCCATTCTCACTTTACTCCAATATATCACACAATTTTTTTTTTTTTTTTTTTTTTTTGCATTTGATGCTTTCTGTATCCCTTAGCCACTGGAGCTCTAATTGTTCTAGAGTCAAACCGGGTGGACCCACAAAAAAATAAAGCTATCCAATATCTATTTTTTCCATATGTAAAAGTCAAATTTGAAATCTTATTTAAGATAATTTAAACTCCTTATCACTTGAATCAATAGATGTTAGTATAATTTTATTTTTTTATATTGTATTAAGTGTTTGTATTATTTCTGGCACGCATTAAATCTTTTAAACTTCATGGGTATTTCATTAAACCATCTTACTTTACATTTTTTAAAGTTAAAATAAGTAACTTATGAGTTTGAAAATCTAAAAATGCATTTCACCTAAATGAATTCTCTATCATCTTTATTTTAGGAGACAAATACCATAATCACTCGTATTTTTTGTGCCATAATTGTAATATTTTACCTAGAAAACATGTGCATGCTATAAGTTACAAACCCTAAAAATATGTTAATTTACCACTTAAATATGTTACTGGCAGAGGAAAGGCCAAGAGAATCTGCCCCCATCTTCTTGGGTCAGGTCTTGTTTTCCTTATTATTTTTGTTAAAAAAAAAAACAAGAAAGAAAAAAAAATCATGTGCAAAGTATATATATACATAAGAATCATTTTCTTCTGGTCTTTCTTAAAATATTTTAAATAATAGATAAAAAATAATAATGTAATTAACGTATATAAAATTATAAGTTTGAGTAGCACAAAAATAATTAAGAGTTTGATTTTTATCTCTCTTTTATCTTTAAGAAAAATTAAATATGTAAAAATAGCACAAAGATTTCTTGTGTAACCTAAATATATTTTCTTAATGCATTTAAGTATTTGTATACGAAGGAAAAGGCTAAAAAAAATAAAATAATAACAATTTATTCCACTTTTTTTCTGTTTCGCAGCCAAAAAAATTATTCATTGCAAAATAAAATAACGAAAACAACATGTCTATGATTCTATCTACAGTTTTAACAAAAAAAATTAAAAGAAGAAAGATCTAACAAAATCTTACCTAATTATGAGTATGAAAAAAATAAGAAAACAAAAGAATAAATAAATAAAAGGAGTTAGCTAGTGAAGAAAACGACCTTTGACTTATGAAGGAGGCGCGCATGTATATTCTCCCAAAGATACTCCAATGTTGAGCAGTGGACTTAACTGCTGTCCAGATTTTTTTAAATTATTGGTATTCAAATCTTAATATATTCTGACTAATTAATTTAAACAGAACAAAATTTTTCAATAATTTAACGTAATTGCATATATATTAAATATTTTTATATGTAATAAATGAATCTTTTATTCATTAAAGATTAAAAATATATTTTGATAAATAAATAATATTAATAAAAATACAATTAAGAAATACAAAAATAATTAAGAAATACAAAAATAAACTCACTTAAATCATGAAACTTTTTTTTTTCTATTTTTCAATTGCGTTTACAAAATAAGGAATCTTTATAGAGGTTTGGAATCTTAATTTATATATATATATATATATATTAACAGTTTGTAATGTATTTGTTTATTTATTCACCTCACATGCAAAAACTGCTTTTAGCTCTTTAAATACCCGTGGAAGCAAGGGTTCATAGCACACCAGAAGCTTGAGTTCACTTCTTCGTTTATATGGAAAACATATAAACATATATATATAAATATATACAAGCTCAGTTCAGTATATACTTCAGCTAGCTACAGTTCTTGGAAGTGATACCAAGCTAATTAACTTTCTTTTTGAGCATAAATGGCGAATAGGGTTTGCACTTGTTTGATTTTTTTACTAATGCTACTATTGTCTTATGATCTTGTTTGTATTGAAGGAAAGCGATTGGGACGTCTAAGAACAAACAACAAGCTGTGTGTCAAATGCTTTAACATTCCAGACAGCAAGGAGAGCATCACAAGAAACCCTAGAGCAAGCAACAATGATGCATTAAATCCGAGCGAAGATGGTAATACTATTGAACCTAAGGAAGGATCCAATATCACTGCCTTTCGACCTACAAATCCTGGCCATAGTCCTGGTGTTGGCCATTCTATTCAGAACTAATTAAGTGTAATTTATTTGCATTAGTTGTTGCAATATTAGGGTAAGTACGTACGTAGTACTAGCTAGCTAGTAATAAATGGTGTCATTTGCGTGGTTAATGTAAGTTGTAATTAGTTAATGGATTTGCATCTCTCAATAAAATTCAACTTTGTTGTATGTTTAGTTATATGTATATTGTATGTATCTGTTACGTATCTTGACCCATTTATCCAGAATATTTATTCATCAATGCCATGTATATAGTGACCTCCTTAGTTAGCTTCCTTTCTAAAGGAACAGCCAATGGTGACGGTCTGTAGTCTTTCAGTCATCAAAAGATGCTGCTAACTTAAGTCCAAATAGTAGGAACTTTGAATTTTCTTAAAAAAAAAAAAAAATTCAAGTTTGAGTTTTGTATACAAAGAAATAGACACTAAAAGAGTTATGTCAATTGCTTTGGAATTTCCTTCAGTTAAATCCGATATGAGAAATAACTATGCTAAAATTATCTGAATGTCGATTAAATTAGGTTTCGGGTTCAAGATCTAGGGTATACAAAAGCGTTAAATACTTATGGGGAGACCTTTACCGCCCTTCGGGGTCCTATTTGGGTCATATCGGGATTAGTCAGTCATACAGGATACCGGGTACATCAGATGCAAAAATTATAGATATTGAAGATAATTATTCTAAAAAAAAAAGTTGTATAAATAACACCAATAAATTTTAGCTTAATATTACTCGAACAGTTTTTTAGAACAGTAAAATTATAATTAAGTTCAAACCCTAGTCATAATCTACCTAAAACATTGCTAAACTTGGGATGTTCAGTTGCTTATTGTTTTGTGCTATGAAATTTCATTCATTTTAGCTGAAATATTAGGTAGAGTTAAATACAAAGATGGCAAAACTAATAAAAAAGAACAGAAGTTCCTCAAATTGAGGAGCTAATTAAATTTATCCCACATGCAGACATGCAGCTACAGAGCACTTAATTTCCTGCTCATTCGAACTTTTCTGTTTTATGTGAAATATTTATTTTTGTCATTGCTTCAAGTGACCAGTTGCTTATACTTGTTGGTTTACCAAATGGTCCCGATTTCATCAATTTTTGAAGAGATCAAATTTAACTAATTACATCTATCAAAATATATAGCCAGCAAAAATGGTCCGAATAAACATTTCTTTATTGTAGGATATTTTTATCATTTTCATAGTTCTACTCGAACTGAAAAGAATTCATTAAAATTTAATAAATTTGAAATACTAACACTTCTGTCAAAAAAAACTCGCACGCACCAACTTCAAATCCCAGAAAAATTTGGTAGAATATGTCAACATACCATATCAATCCATAAGAAAAATAAAATGCCTTCAACAACCGCAATCCTTTCATGCACCAACCCAAAGTGTAGATATTATAATTAAGTTCATAGCATATCATAAGTTCTAATGGACCGCAATGAGGGACTCCAACTAGAATTGATATATTTGAAAATTTTTCATTTTTTTATAAATAAATATATCCAGCTAACTATCTAATGAATTGTTCTATTTTATATTTTTAAAGACTTTTATCTATATTTATAGCATAACATTACACCTAAAAATTGAATAAGTGATATATAATCAGAGTATTTTACACTTTATTAATTATATATATATATATATATATATTATTCAATCGATAAAATATAATACACTCGAAATAGATAAGATAATTTTATTTTTATGGATTACTAGAAATAATATAAAATAAATCAGGAATATTTTGAAGGGTATAATTAAGCCTCCAGCTAGCAAAGTTAGGTTTGGCTGTGGTCACTCTCACTCTTTTTTTTATTATTATTTTTTCGTTTATATTTCCTCGGTAGTTAATATCCAAGAAATTAATTAATGTTAAAAAAGTATTATTATCTTAGTTTTGACTGGTACAGTGGCGTATCCTACAAATATTCTTTGATAATTTTTGAAACGCTAGTGCAGTCTTTTCATTAAGTCTTTAGTGGGGTGGGGCAGTTATTATTAATTAGACCCACAGACATATATATGTATGTATGCTCTTTTTTTTTTTAGGAAGTACGAAGGGGAAAGAGATCTTTCCAAGCCTATTGGACCCTCATAATTCTACTTTGTACAATCAGCAGCTATATATATATATATATATATATACACACACACATACACACATAAGGTTTTCTTTGTGAAAATGAAGGCCTTAGCTCTGAAATATTGCAGTTGATTTGATCGTATCTCCTCATGTTGGTAACCAATGCCTGAGCTCAATGAATTAGATGAATTTCAAAAATAATTTTGTTATTTTTAAGAAATCCTTACATGCAAAACATGATTAAAAAATAAAAATTCTTATTTACACTAGGTATAATTTATCGAACAGTTAGATGTGAATGATAAATATAAATATTTTATTTTTATTGATAAAATATTTTATAATGTATCATTTATTCAATTATAGAGTGTATTACATTCAGTATAAAAATTTCCAAAAAAATGTATAAAAAGTCAAAATTTTCTTATGTTCTTTCAAAAGATAAAATTATTTGAACTATAGATTTTGATCTTAAAGACTCTAATATTATATTAAATCATTTCTGTAACTCACTAAAATATTTTAATGAACCGTAGCTAGTCAAATAATTAAAAAAACAAATAGAATTTTTAGGTAAGCTAAATTTATATTGGTAAACCTTTCCACTAACTGCAAGGGAATCTTTGATCTTTTGGTGGCTAATGCGTACTATATATATACATTGAAAACCTTTTGAAGATTGTTTTGAAAGGACAGCATTTAATTATTCATATATTTTTTTATATATAATCAAAATTTATAATTGGGCCTCTTGCTAGTTGTAAAGTTACAGGTTTGTCTATAAATAAAACCGAAAGAGGCCCTAACCGTCCAAATTAATGAACAGGATAATCATGTTGTTTAAAGTGATCGATCATGCTAATGGCGAAGGCTAGTGGGGAGGTGCATGAGAAGAGCATAAGAAAGTACAGATTCTCCTAATACATACATACATAAATATATATATATACATAAATATATATATATATATATATATATATATACATACTCTTTTTAATTAAAACCCAAGTAGTGCAAGTGTGCAATTTTATATGCATATATAACCTTTGAGTTCTTGAAAGGTGGCTGAGATTTAACCAAAAAAAAAACTCTCCAAATAGCCAAGGAATTAATGGAGTTATATATATATATATATATACATATTCAGAATTCACTAAATTTTTTCTAATTCATACTATCCAAATGAAATTATAAGAGTAGTAAAAATTTTTAACTGATATAATATTTTTACATACATCATGACTTGAATTTAAAACGTCACTTAAGTTATAACAGTTTTCTGTCAATACTGATTCTAATGGTTTTTCTATCAGCTGATTCGAATGGTTGTGGGTGACATTATAAAATATTATTACTTTTTATAAAGGTAATTATTATTAAGTAAAAATAAAAGAAAAAAATATATATTTGGTACATAAATGGGGCCAAGGGGGCGAACAGAATATGGACAACTAACTATAAGTTGGACGGTGGTGTGATTTTCAGTCATGAGAGGTAGGGATTTAACCCTTAATTTAAACCGTTCAATAGCTCCTTTATTTTTTTCGCATTCTTTTTATACATATACTTCAATGAGACTTGATGGAATCTTCCCACTAGTCAGGACCTTTCACATGCTTTTGTCTTAAACCTTAATTAGTTGCTAATAACTCTAATAAACAAAAACCTCCCCACTTTCCACCAGTACCTTGTATAAATACCACAGTCACTAGCTCAAGGTTTTATGTCATAAATCCCATAAACCCTTATCATATAACACAGTATAAGAAGGAACAAAGAGATTTAAAAATATATATGGCAACTTCGACTAGGAAAATAGCTACTTGCACCCTTTTTCTTGTTTTACTATTGTGTCATGAAGCTGTTTTTGTAGTAGAAGGAAGGCGCCATTTAAAGCCGAAACTGTGCAAGAAATGCTCCAAGGGAAGTAAGAGCAGCTTGAATGTATCTAGAGATGGAAAGCACAGAAGTAGCCATGTATTGGGTGGTGGTCAAGAGAAGACTAGTAAGATGGACTTTGTTGATGATTTTCGACCAACTGCACCAGGTCACAGTCCAGGCGTTGGCCACTCCATTCACAACTAATCTCCCTGTTCTTTGGTATATAGTTCTTATTTCATTCATACAATGTTCATGCATGCCAAAAGAAGGTGAGGACAAAGATTATTGTTGGCAAACAAGGGCAGTGTCTTGATTAAATTTTTTGTCATTTGAAAGTACATTTTGTCTATTCAAGTTATTGGAAGCATTTGTGCTCTTTGATTTGATTGTTTCGTTTTATTCTCTTCTAATTAATACTCATTTTTAAGCAGAAATTAAGCACCCAAATCTATATCATCAGTTACCTAGCAAGAACTTTTATGAGGGATAAATCATTGGTAACTCAACAATAATTATCAAGAATCATTTCTATATAATTTAGCATCGTATACCATGCAAATAATGCATAGTTTCGGCAGCTTAATTACCAAAAACACATGTATATTCAGTTGAGAGGATGACCAAGAACACAGAAATAAATTAAAAAGAAAAAAAGTGTTATTTTCAAACAGTGTAATAGATGCAAATAATGCATACTTTCGGCAGCTTAATTACCAAAAACGCTGAAGTATATTCATTTGAGAGGATGACAAAGAACATGGAGATAAGTCAAAAAAGAAAAAAGCGTTATTCTCGAATTCGAATTTTGTACCTCAAGATACCCTTACAAAGGAGTAACCACTAGACTACTTAAATTTCTCGTTTGATTAGAGTTCAATTTTTTTAGAACTATTTTAAAATCTAACTCTTTTTTTTTTTTGTCTAAATCATCAATATTTAAAACACATTGAACTCTAACTAATTAAGTTCTACCCGAGTAAAACCATAAAGGCAAAAAAAAATTTTAACAATTAATTTAACGTGAATGCATAATTGTAGATATATATATATATATATATACTTTTGCACTTGCACTATGTCCAAATAATCCTACTAAATATCAAAATATATAAATAGCTAACAAATCCTGGCATACCTAACCTACCTTCCTCTTCCTCGTTGAAGTAGATAATGCCCATCATTAAATATAATAAGGAATCATAACCATAACAATTTACTTGATTTTCCTATAGATAAGATCGACTAATAATATTCTTGTCCAGTTATAATTTAACTTTTTTTCTTAAAAATAAAATGGTGATGAGTAAAATCCAGAATAACAGCTTCTAATAGCTTCATTGATCATATTCCTTTGTCAATGTAGTGTTATTATTCTTAAAAAAGAAAAAGGTTCTAAGGGTTTTTCTTTACGAAACATTGCTTTATGTCCAAACATATTCATGATCATCTCAATATTCCAGTACTGAAACAAAGAGAAAGATCAAGCAATGCAGACAGAGATATATATATATTTAGATACGATCATACAGCCGCCATGGCATTTCATTTCTTTGTCTATTGTCCGCTCATATTTGGATTTGCAGGATGCTGTTTATAGCCTTTTTATCCTCACCACCCACTTGTTGTACCATACATATATATACATGTAATGGAGTTTAGTTGAATTCAGTTTAGTCTTAAATTAAGTTCGGATTTAGTTGTGTATGTTTTAGAATTTATTAACAACTTTCTTTTTTATCTAAATCACCGATATTCAGAATTTGTTAAATTTTAATTACGTATTATAGCACCTAACTAGGCAATTATGTATTTTCCTAGGATATAGGATATACAGGTGAGATTTTTTTTTTTTTCATTGGCCATTTGGAGTTGATTTAAATTTGTAAATAAGGTAGGAGAATAATCAAAAAGCATGCTGAGTAAAAAAATAAATTTACGAATTAAAGAAAAAAATCAAGGTAGATTTATTTTTTAATTTAATGAAGATTTAATGAGTTACTAGAGTTATTTCTACCATAAAGATAATTAATTCTCATTAAGATTGATGAATGGGGATTTTGGGTTTTTGATCTAGAAAAGTTTATAATGTTTTACAAGTAAATTACAAATCAGATAATTTCTAATTGGTAATTAAACTTTATTTTGGTGTGAATCACCGGTATCTAAAATTAGGGCTGTGCATCAAGCGGGTCAGATGGGATTGACCGAAAACGGATCGGATTAGATAAGTGGAAAATTGAAACCGAACCAAACCAAAAAAGATTAAAATTCCTTCAGTTCGGAAGACTGAATAATTTTGGAAATGTTGGATCACGTTGGATCAGGAAAACAGATTGAGCCCGATTGGACTGGACCTAAATATTTTGAATCCAGAAAAGCATTTGATATTATTAAGGAACAAGATTTAAAATATAAATGCACTATCCTTTTTCTAATATTGTTTCTCAAAGTGACATTAAATATAGTTACTAAACTATACAACTATTATATGCATGTATATGCATTTAAATAAAAAAAGAATGCCTCATGTGAGTTTAAAAATTTAACTGATTACAGATTTTGCTATTAAATTTATAAATCACTCAATACAATTATAAAAAAAATCCAAATTGAGTTGAGTGTTGAGGCTCTAATATTTGACTGCTTCAACAAAAAATAATAGAACTAGTCATTCTCTGCAAAAAAAATATGAACAAGTCCTGCACATATTGAAAAAATGAACTAGATATTATTAGTATAAGTATGATAATAATAAGAAATGAATAATAAGAAAATGTAAATATTAATAGAATAAGAGAGGCTCAAATTATAATATTTTCAAGTCACATAAAAATGAAAGCCAGTGAATATTTTCAACAACAAATAATTTGTTACCAAAGAAATACAGGCTAACATTCTTAATAACTCAACAACATTGGTGGAAGCTTCATCATAGCCTCAAAGAACAACAAAAATGAAAAGATGGTTTAGTCAAAAAATGCACAACCATATATACACATCAAAATTAAAAGGGCTCAAATGCTAAGTTTTGTATTCACAAAAAAAAAATGCGGCCTTATTTATGGCAACAAGAAAAAGAAAGTCACCAAAGAAATTGAGGCAAGCATTTTAACATAATCAGAAAGAAAATGAAGGTGGAAGCATCCGTCAAGTATTTATAGGGCGCTTAACACTTACCGAAAGAAATATATTAGCATCATGCTAAGTTGTTGCAAACCAACTTGCAACACATCCAAACTTAGACACAACAAGTAGTGGTCATAGTCATATAAATGCAAACTGAATCATCAAAGCATGCTATTAACATCTTCATATGCAAATTAAATTATAATGTTGAGCAAAATTACTAAAAAAATGTCAGCAAAATGCAAGGACAGTAGCTGCTGTTTTGAATTCACATTTGTAAAGCAACAACTGGCACTGCTAACTATAGTCAAAATTATTTGGAACTTGATGATGCAATAGTAGGTCCAATGCCTACTGGGGGTAAATAAGTGCATAAAATAAGAATAGAGTTAATAGTTAGCAGCAAGAAGTCAAAAAAAATGAAAAAAAATAACACAACTATTCAGTAATTGACTATTACTACCCTTTTCAAAATTCTCTAAATCTTCAATTGTCTCCTCAATATTGATTGGTTGATTAGGCTTCCTCAACCAATCTTGTGTGCAAATCAAAGATTCAATAATTTTAGGAGTCAAACAACTCCTAAACACATCAAGGACCTTACCACCAGTACTAAATGCATATTCTGAAGCAATTGTGGAGATAGGTACAACTAAAACATCACGAGCCAATCTCGAAAGAATTGAGAACCAATCTACATTAAGCTTCCACGACCTTAGCAAATCAAAAGCCCCGTCATCCTCCAAAATTGACTCATTTAAATAAATATCCAATTCAGACCACTTACTTCTACCTAATCCAATATCCATTTTTTGCTTCTTAAATTTAGCTTTTAACAAAGACATCTTTTATGTACAAGAAGTAACAACTAGAGACTCACTAGAAGTAGATAAGGTGCTAGTTTGACTAGTATAATCAGTAGTGGTAGCAAGTGCATAGAGTGCAATATAATCATCAAACAATTAATACACAGCAAATTTCACAATAGAAAATAAGCTCCCACCAACGAATTCATCATATATTTGTGCTAATGAAAACTCCATAAATTCTAGCTTGTCTCTAGGGTCCAGAACATTAGCAATAAAAATTAACATATTCATTTTGTCCGGATCACCCTAGTACTTATCAAATTTACTTTTCATTGATAAACTCATTGACCTTTTATATGAATTATCAGAGTTGACTTATTCATTCAAAATATAAAACATATCATATATTTTAGAGAAAAAAGTGTTAGAAGTAACATATAAGGAACCAAAAATACGCAAGGTCATTTCATAAAAAAAACTTAGAAATTCAATAAATTGTTAAACAATAATACAATCAAGACAATCAGGAACTTTATCACCAAGATTAGCTATGAAAGCTGATTCACATTCCTTATACTTTTCAAATACTTTTTCATACAAACAAGTAGAGTGTAGCATTAAATAAGTAGAGTTCCATCTTGTTGATACATCTTGACACAATGCAGTCTAGATTCAATGCTAATTAACTCAAAGAATTTTTTGTATTTTTTCAACCTAGAGGGCGAATTTCTAATAAATCTAACTGCCTCCCTGACACTCTTAACATAAGTGTTGGACTCCTTAAGCCCCTCATTAACAACAAGGATTAGAAAATGTGCAATACATCTTATGTGCACATATTTGCATCTCACTAAACTTGTCCCCCAACTAAAAAGTTTCTTTTTCAAAAAACTCACAGTAGTGTCATTTGAAGAAGCATTGTTAAATGTAATTGAAAAAACATTTTTCAGCCCCCACTCTATCAAACAGTTCTCAATTGTCTTAGCAATGTACTCCCCTTTGTGTGATGTGATAGGGACAAAAGAGATCATTTTCTTATGAAGCTTCCACTCATCATCAATTAAGTGTGCAGTTATGCACATGTAGTTTATTCTCTGAATGGAAGTCCAAGAGTCAGTTATGAGGTTGACTCTTTGACAAAGTTCTTTAAAAAAATTACTTCAATTTAGGCTTCTCATCAACAAAATGAGAATAGCAATCCCTACTGATGGTCCATCTAGATGAAATTTTAAATCTAGGACATACAACTGTCATGAACCTTTTAAAACCATCACCTTCCACAAACTTGAAACGTAACTCATCAATAATGATCAATTCAATAAGTGCATTCCTAATATCATTCTAATCAAATTTCCAAGTACCAAGCACACCAACTTTTTCAGTCTCAGACAGATTAACAGAAGGTTGAAAAGTTAAAAGTTGTTGTCTATTTTCTTTTGGGTGAGGGTTTTTCATACAAGTTAACATGTGATTTCTAATAGAAGAAGTGTCATGCTTTTTGGAGTGATAGTTAATTTTTTTAGAGCAATAGAGACACTTAGCTTGTACAACTGTGCTCGTCTCATCCTTAAGTTTCTCAAAATGCTCTCATGCCTTAGAATGGGGCTCAGTCCCCTTTCTTTTTTTTTTTCACAATAATTTTTGTTTGCTTATCAGCTTCCACCAATGGCTATTGAGATGGGTCACCAGTGGCAATGGCAGCAGGGTTACCACTGCCACTGCCAGAACCAGCACCAGGGTCCATCTACATAAAAAAAAAATTTTAATATCGTAAATAGTCAGTGTCATACACATAACTAGATGAAAAGAGTTTATTTTTCAAAAACAACTCAAATAAAAGCAACAACATCAATATTATACCTTTACAAAGATTTAAATCTCCTCTAAACTTGAGTGACAAAAGAGTTTGAGATCTCAACAGCTTCCACCTTCTTATATTTTTATTAACATGCAACAGCTTCCACCTTAGATCTCAATTTGAGATCTACACATTTCGAAAAGGTTCCATGCATCATTTAGTTCCATCAAGCAGCAAGACAACACATGCCAAAATATATACAATATTAGTATATAATCATCAAACAGAGAGAGCCATAAACAAGATCAAATAGATTATAGAAATATTTTTAAAACAAAATCAAATATTTTGTTAATGAATTAACAAAATAGAGAAATATACAAAAAAAAAATCTTTTAAAAAAATATAAAAAATCAAAATGAATTATAAAAATATTTTTAAAAAATTATTATTTATACAAATGAAAAATCTATAAAATAGAGACGATTTATAAGAGTTTAAAGTTTTGAAAATGAAATAAAAAAATATAAATATATTTTTAATAGAAAATATATTTATTTACACAGATCGTTTCAAAATAATATTTTCATCATAGATCTATAACAACAGAGAGTTGTTACCACTTACCCTATCACATGCAAAGGATTCAGAGACTTTGCATGTTGATTTTATCACTGTCAAGTGTCAAATGAAGTGGCTTATTGGCTTCCACCTTAAGATCTCACCATAATTAAGAAATGAGATTCAGTCACAGATTCACATTGATGGTGTAAAAAAACATCACACTGACAGTAACAAAAAAAAATCAACACTCGAACTAGATCTCTGTCACTCAAGGTCATAAACCATGGAGATCTAAACAAATTTATGATTTAGAACATGAAAATGAACCAAGAAAAGACTAAACCTTTAAACCCGTTTGACATGGGCGCCTCTAGAAGGCTGAGACTCAGAACAGGGAGGGATATAAAGACTGGGATAGTGAAATAACAAAGAGAAGAAGAGACTAAGTGTTAAAGATTAAAAATAAACTGGAGAAATCAGGTTTAGGTTTTATGAGAAAGGGGAAAGAACGGAGAAGAAACGAGAGGGAGAGGAGAAGGTTGGGGCGGCAGTGAGAGGGGGAAGTAATTTAGGGTTGGGGAGTTATAAGGCGTATATATATATATACTAACCCTAATATCTGAAATGACGACGTTTAGTATTAAGAAAATCGGAAATTCTGGTGATTCAAATATCTCCCATTACACTCCAACCCATTGTTCGGTTCGGTTCGATTTGTCTAAACAATTCAATTGGAAAATGCACAGCCCTATCCAGAGCCCATTGGACTCTGACTAATTCAATTCAACTCGAGTAGGACCACAAGGGCGGCAAAGGTCTCTCAACAACTATTTAACGTAACTGCATACACTAGGATTCGAATCTGAGACCTAGCTTAAGCGAGAATAACTCCATACCAGCTGATCCAACGGTTATTGGTAATAATTTTATAATATATAGTTTAAGTATCAAGTTTTATGTTTTTTTTTTAATTTTTCATTCTTAATTAATGTGTAAAAGTTTTCCAATATCATCATTACCATAATAAAAGAAAGTTGAAATAATTAGAACCAAAAAAAAAAAGTATTGTCTCTAATATAATTTAATCAATTTTATATTAATTGCCTAAAATAAATTAAAATCTCAAGCATGATTATCAAGAATGGATTTTGGTATATATATCGGATATCAAGCATCAGTTGTAAATATTTTTGAGATATTTTTATCATAATAGAGGATATTTTCTTTAAGAGGTTCCAATGATTTAATTTGTTTGAGAAGCATTTATCCCATTATCACATATAGTTCCATATACATATATTCCACAGAATTACAAAAGCAAGATCCATTAGCCATAAAAATTTTCCTAAAGTACATGCGTATTTCAATCTCACTTCTTTACAGTCTTTTTACCTTGAGATCGTATAATTTAAGTTTCGATATCCTTTTAAATCAGCAATGACAAAAATTGAAGACTATATATATCTTAAAATACCATTGAAGAATAGTTAATATTCGACTAATTTTCACTGACTTTTTACCATATATATATATATCATGCATGCCTTACAGTACATGACTCTTTTTTGCCTAGCTCCCAGCTCATAAATGAACATAGACAGTTAAAGGTAATGTACCAAGACGGCATGAGAGTAACTGTTGACTCTAGTTTCAAGTTTTTTTTTTTTCGAACAATGGTACATATCAGATACAAATGAGACACACACTATATATATTATATATATCTATATCAAATATCTATCAATATCTATATCAATATCTATGATATTATATAATTATTATTACTATATATATTAGTTATATATATAGAGTGTAAAATATCATCCCCAGCAGTACATCATGGACCAGAACCATGATTTGCGTACCCCAGGGATCTTATATATATAGAGTGTGAAATATCATCCCTAGCAGTACTTCATGGACCAGAACCATGATTTGCGTACCCCAGGGATCGAACCATGACCTCTTGGTCATGGGTGCCTCCACTTGGTAAGGCCTTTACCAACCCAACCAAGCTTCATTGGCTAGTTTCAAGTAGGGGTGTCAAAATGGGTCATGACACGCGAACACGACACGTCTAACACGTAAAGTTAGCGGGTTCGGGTTGAGGTTAAACGGGTTAGTGTCATAAACAGGTCGACCCGTTTATGACACGATTTAAATGGGTCGTGTCACGGGTTGACACGCGAACCCGTTACAACCCGTTTATAACCCATGTAATATACTATAATTTTAAGGGTAAACTAGTAATTATATACATCTATATATAAACTCTCTACTTTCTTAACAGAACCCTAATTGGCTTTCTACATCTGTCGCCTTCTTCATCATCTTCTATTATGATCCAATTCTTTTTTTTTATCCAATTCTTTTCTTTAACATTTGATTTGTTGTTGTTTTTTTTTTTTTAACAAACACTTGATTTGTTGTTGTTCTCGTTGTTTTATACAACTTCTTGTAAGTTCTTTTTTTTTTTTTGTCCTTTTGTTTTGCTTTTGTCATTGTTCGTATTATTATTTTATTGAGTTTTTGTTTGTTGATTTTGAGATGGGATAGTTTATGGGTTTTTGTTTGCATTCCATGTTCTGTGTTTCTCACTTTTTTTCTTTTTGTGATGATTTGTGCAGGGAAGTATTTGT
>CATIWK010144353.1:0-10668 GCA_949634005.1 Mallotus japonicus | reverse complement strand
GAGAAAATAAAAATGATGACTAGTTCTATTATTATATCAATACAGTTAGGTGTGATTTTCTTTCTAATTTTCTAGTTGCAGAGCGGATCGTTTTCTCAAATTCGTGAATTCATGTGTGAACTCGAAGGCGCAGCCTAAGTACTTTCAGGTAGGTATTAATTTTTTTTAAGTTCAAATTTGCAAGGTTAATGATGGTAGAGCTGAGGGATTTGGATTTTCATAAATTGGGTTTGATTTAAATTGTGTGACAGAGAAACTGTTGTTATTATAGTTTGAGCTTCGACAAGAAGATGACTGGCTCAAAAGGTTGGTTAGGTGCCACTGAAAGGAACATAAGGCAAAAGACGGTTACTCATCGATGGAGACCCATCTCTAGTCAACCCAATTACGCAGAAGGTTAATTTTCTTTTATATCAGGCCTTTTCTCATTATAGAACTGGTTGACATCATATTTCGCATTCTTTATCTTTCTAGCCAATCTAGTTTCATGTATCTACAGCTAAAGAGTAAACTTGGTTTTTCACTAGGACAATTATTAACCACCTGATCTGTATCATTTTTCTGTACAATTGTTCATTTTGAGATCACCTTAATTCTTATATCGTCATAAATTTTTCCACATGTTATGAGGACTCTAGTCCTTTAAAATTCCTTTCAGTTTGTGCACTTGTGTGAATTATTATAATGTGTAAAATCTTCTCTGCTGCCCTTTCATTCGGGATAAGGTAGACAGTAGAAATAGATTGACCTCTGTCAAAAAAAGGGAAAGCATTAGAATTATCGACATTTTACTGGTTACATGAATAGATTTGGATTCGTATTGTTTCAGAACAATCTAAGTTTTGACATTGCTTATGGATTGACATAAATCTGCAGAATGCCCCACTAAAGATGAGACTATAGAGTCAGCAGATGGAGGTGAATTTCAAGGAGTAAACTCTAGTGCATCAAGCTCCATTTCAAATTATCAACAAGTAATGGAGGTTGTTGAAGAAGGAACTGAGGAGTTGACTGAAAAAACTACCAGTTCAAGCACCCTAGGTGAGGTTGAAGATAGAGCTTCAAAAGAAGAGTTTATGCTTTCTGCAGAAAAGCATTCGCTTACAATCGAGGTAAGTTAATTATTTTACTCGCTGAAATTACATAATCTGTTGTTATGTATGTGCTTTATTAGTTTCATTTGTGAGATTGGTTTTGGCTCAGTCACGTGGGATCTGTGATGATATATTTTTCTGCTGCCGTTTCATTACTATCATTCTATCTTTTTTTCTCTCTCTCCCTCTCTCTCTCTCTCTCTCACACACACATACATAGACAAACACGCAAAATTGCTTTACATCTTGTGCTTTTGTTGTACTACCAAAAGATTTACTTTGTCATGCATCTGCAACTGTGTTAGTGGTTAGGCCTTTACAACTTGAAGCATTGTGGTATTTGTCATGTATTTCCAATAACCAGCCTTGTGTCCAGTTTATGCAATACCTAGGTATTATTTTGTCCACAGAATTTTTGTCTATGAGATCATATTGCTCATGATTCTTTTGTTTCCCAACTTCAGCAATATTGAAGACTGATTTTATGCCTTCTTTCATATGTGGTTAAGATTAGATGCCAAAAATCATTTCAAAATTAGTGTTGTGCTGGCTACTCTACGGTGTCATTTAAATGTCTGCCAAGACATTGACCATCCTAAATTGTGATTATTATGCTGTTCACTCTGATGGCCTCTTCCCTTGCTTTCTTCCTTTCTTCTTTCGTCTTTTTATTTTTTTTGGCTTTTGGCTTAGTTATTGTATTTGATTTTGTAGGTAGGTGCTTCTCTAATTCGGTTTATCAAAGGAAAAGGGTATGAGATTCAGCATGTGAAATTTTTTGAAGAGCAGTTAGATATGTGTTTCCTTATACTTCTTAACTTTCCTGCATTTCTTGCCTCAGAGGATCTACACAGCAAAAAATTGAAGAGGAGATGGGGGTTAAGATGACCATTCAGTCATCAAAGAATGAGGAATCTATTAGTAAGTTTTCTAGAATCTTGTAAATATACAACACTTCTGTGTTTCTTTTGTTTGTCACATTAACTTATTGAAGCTTCTAAGGGAACTTTGATTTATTTAATCATTGTAACATGACCTATTCTAATAAGTTAATAGCTCTTTAATTTGAAAAATTTCGTTACTTTTTAGATATGAAATGTAATGGACAAATATTGGTTGGCATTATATTTAGTAATTCTGACATGGTTATTTGCATCAGTCATTGAAGGCCATTCAGTTAAGAGTGTAACTAGAGCTTCGGAAAAGATACAAGCTATAATAAATGAGGTATGTGGCCAATCAACATCGATTTGCAAATGTGAATATCGTTTTATTGCCATCTTATTTATTTGAGAAGTAGCTTTAATAGTTGGCATTTTGTTTGCAAATTATAGTATTCATGACTTGTGCCATGTGTGTCCAAGCTGAACTATGGTGCATAGAAGCTGGATTTTGACATTAACTAGTAAATTTGTGAGCAAAACTTTTTTTTTTTTTTTTTTGCAACAATGTGCAAATTGCTTGCAAGATGATCTTCTTCCCCTTTTCTTTGTGTTCTATCTAAATAAGTGTTGCTTGATAAAAACTGATTGTGCATATTTTAGAGCATAGTTATTTTATTCCTTATTAGTGCATGTCAAATATGCACTTGATTTTTCTTTCTTTTTAGACATATTACTGATTGTTTTCTTTTCTTTTTTCCTTCTCTTTTGGGGTTTTGTGACCAGGCAGTTAATAGCCCAATTCTCGATTACTCTCATTTCATCTCTCTTCCATTGGCTATACACCCAGAGTTGGTTGGTAAGCTAGTCAATTTTCAGAACTCCATATTGGGAGAAGGAGGTGCTTTGCAGAATCAAACCATGGAGAGTGATTCTAATGAAGACACTTCTGACAATGAAAACGAGAACCAAGAATCTAGTAAAGGAAATGATGTTGCAGTTGAACTCAAAGTTGAAAATGACAGAAGTGTTAAAGTAGATCTGACTTGCATACCTCTTGTTAGTTATGCACCTAAAGCATCAGAGTCACCTTCTTTATCTGGTAGTACTCAACAAACGTATCCTGATATCAGTTTTGAACCTAGATTTGTGGTTGCAAAACTGTCTTTCTTCAGTTGATGCACGACTACATTGTATAGTTTCACAAAAATTTTGGAAAGTTTGGACAATATGATATTTGTCATAATTTTTCTTTTGTCAGTGGGATTTCTTTGTGATTACTTGGCTACTTGCTAAATTTGCTGAAGTTAATTTTCTTCTGTTTCTTTTGGGAGTAAATGCATTTCATTTTTCCTATTCAGTGGCTTTTACTTGAATAAAATCTCACTGACTAATGCTTCATTTAACAGACTTAGGAATAGACAGATCCATATTTATCAAGCCTAAAACATTTCACTTAACTGTGCTCATGTTGAAGCTTTGGAACAAGGAGCGCATTAATGCTGCTTCAGAGGTTTTGAAGGTATGTTGTTGTTGTATATAACATATGTTTTGGCTATACTAGCACTAATTGATAATGATATGCCAATGTTTGTGCATTTAGAGTGTATCCTCGAGAGTGATGGATGCCTTGGATAATCGACCACTCTCTGTCAGACTTAAGGGGCTGGTAAGTACAGCAGAACTTCTTTCTCCTTGTTTTTGTCATCTATGATATGATACAGTTACCTTATGAACCTTTAGCTAGACCTCTGTATATTAGGGTTGGATGCTTCTTAAATTTTAGTGGAGTCTCTTTGCAAAGTGACTGCAGTTGATTGCACTGAGTCAGGGTGGAGAACTGTTTTTGTTTTTTTTTTTTCCATGGTTATATGTTTGATTGTTGTTGGTGTTTCTCTCCATTAAGAACCTAAATACTGATTTTCTGCAGGATTGTATGAGAGGTTCTATGGCAAAAGCTCGTGTTCTTTATGCCACTGTGGAAGAAATTGGAAGTGAGGGCAGACTTCTACGGGCTTGTCGTATCCTAATTGATCTAAGCATCAAAAATCTATTTCCTTTTACTATACTGCTTCATCATTTGAAAACAAGGGCAGGAAAAGGAAACAATGCTACCTATCATAATTTGATTTAAGGATTTTCTGTCAATTGAAGAGGATGCTTATGGATTTCCTTAGCTTTCATAGAGGTAATTATTGATGGATTTGTTGAGGCTGGACTTGTCCTAGAGAAAGATGCTAAACAAAAGTTAAAGGTACAACCTGTAACCAGTCAATTATTTCTTTTCTGTTTATATATGATAATACCTGATATAGTGATGTTACATTTGAAACTGTGCACACAGCTGTGCAGGTTAAATATACAGATTTTCTGTGCAATAACCGTTATTCACTTACTTTTATCTGCTTTATCAATTGAAGTGAAGATTTAGTTAAAATCCAAAAAATTTTGAAAAATGAAGGTGTTATACTTGCTTTTTTCCTGGAGCGGTCTTTAGTTCTTCCAGTTGTAGAGCTAGAAGTTGCTCATCCTTGTCCATAGCTTCATTTCATCCAATCTCCACCTGTATTGTTTTGGGATTTTTTTATTGTATAATTAAGTTAATTAAATATTTGATTTTTAATGTAGGGACTGAAAGCCAACTTAATTAACCTGATGTACAGCAGCTTACTTGCGTGGTGTTGTACTGATATTTATTTTTCTTTTATCTTGTTAGAAATTCTAATGTTAAAAGTTTGTTGTGTGCTTGAATTGCAGTTCCATGCAACAGTGATGAACGCTAGGCATCGGAAAGGGTACTAATGCACTTCCTTCACCTACATTTTCCTTATCTAAGCCCTTCCTCTTTTGGATCCCTATGATTTGATTTGGCTTCTCTATTTACTTGATAATGTGTGGATATCTCAAAATTTTCAGGAAGACAAGGAAAAGGAAATATGATTTTGATGCACGAGGCATTTTCAAAGAGTTTGGATCTGAGGAGTGGGGAGTATATCCGATTCGTGAAGCTCATCTTTCACAACGTTTTGTGTTTGATGATAAGGGATATTATCATTGTTGTGCTTCAATTCCTTTTCCTGAAAGCATGCAAGTAGATTGAATTACGAATTTTTTTCACTATCTAACTTCAACCCGAATAGGAAACTAGAGAGATTACACAAATAAAACTTGTAAATAATTGCATGCATTTTAGATTTTTTTTTTTTTTTTTTTTTTTGGGACTTAATCTTCCTGGCAGCCTCAATGTGTTATAAAACTGAAGAACTGTGTCCTCAGGTTTGGATTATCAGCTGAAGGTAATAAGTTTAAACCTAGAGGCTAGAGCTCAACTATGTCTGCATTGAAGTGGACCAAGTGGTCAATGCAGCTTTTATAATAAAATGCCCCATGCAATGAGCTTTGCTTTCTTTTATGTTGATCAGAGATCTTGATGTAGAAGTCTCTGCAACCACATCCTTTTATTTTATTTTTGATAGATCAGCCATGTGAATTCTCTGAATTGCATAACAAATATAGTCACTTTAGAACATCCTTTTTTTATCTCCCTCTCTTTACCTTTCTAGAGCCATCCCTTGCTACTGTTACCCTTTCCTCTTCAACGTCGATTCCAGGATCAATTTCTGGCCAAGAGTGGGCAGAAATTGGTCCTCTCCTTTTGCTTTTTTCAGTTTTTCTTCTTATGTTATAAAATATATACTAGCTTAATTAGATCTAGGGTCGAACTCCCTTTTTGTTATCCCTTCGGGATACTTTTGCTCTCCAGTTGTGAGGTATTTTTTGGGACTGAAAGGGGAATATCTCAGTGCTCACCTTGAAGAAGAAGAAGACCATTTTGTACTTGTGAGATCTCCTGAAGTGGTTTACCCATTTTTCAGGAGTTTTTTCAGAATTTGTCAGATGGGTTGTGCCATACCCATCATTCTGCTGAGGATGTCGGAGTTCTTTTCCGGTCTTTCATCCGGAACTCAAGTTCTTCCAGACCACGATTTGGTTTTCTACTTAGCCAAATCACAAATCCTCTTAATGCGGCATCAAGGTACCGGTGTGTTGATGGCTTAATTTAATTTTCTTTCTAATGTTGTGTTGATGGCTTAATTTAATTTTCTTTCTAATGTTTTCTTCTTCTTTTTTATGTTGTAAGTATCTGGAGCTAGATTATTTGCTCTGATAGGTAATGTTTTAGTTTTGTTTATGATGCAAAATTCTAGCTCCTTCCCCTGTATTCTACCCAGGCTTTACCAATAAAATAGATTTTCTGTTGGACCAAAAAAAAAAAAAAAAAACATGCTGGAAAATTTCACTTCCTTTTGCTTAAATATTCGTCTCTTGTGCCCTTTGCTTTTACCAATTGAAAGCATTAATGATTTTCGTAATGCCTTTGAAAAGCAAAGCTGATCTGGTAGTAGTCGTTTTGATTCTTTTGAAGTATTACGAAAGAGGTGAACGATAAAAGAAAAATTGCAATCTTCAAGATTGGGAGAGGCATAACATATCCTTCATGTCTAGTCTGTCGCAAGTTGAAAATTTAGGTAATAATCCCTTTGATTTAGGATAGTGTCAAAGCAATTAGCCAAAGAACATGTAATGTTTCAATATAATTCTTCACTCTTGAATTGAAAGAATCTTTTTAATGATTTTTCTCTACCAACTCTCATGATTAAACAGTACTCATTAATGGTGATGATATGATGAATTCTCCATTGAAACCATGGGGAGAAAGAGGGAGGGGGGCCACAAATCCTTGCCCCAATAGTACAATAGAATCGCATAGTGGTGAAAAAGGCAAAAGCAAGAAAAATATTAGAATTTTTCAAAAAAGAAAGAGGCAAAGCAAGAAAACATGATTGAAAAAAGTCCTTTTAGTATCATGTTACTATTAGATCCTAAGAGTATAAAAAATAAAAGGTTATTTAATATTTTTATTAGATGAAAATTTAAATTTGTTTGTAAAATTTTTGTATTAGGATATTTTTAAAATTTTCTTTTAGGTAAATTTATTCCTTATTGCAAATGTTAGGGATAAAAATGTATCTTTATCTAATATTTTTGTTTGTACATGTCAGTATTAGTAAATCCTATTAACAGTTAGAATTGACACTGTTTATAAGGGAAACTTAAATATATAATTTTCAAAAGGCTAGTTGGTATAAAAAAGCCAAACGTTTTCGACCTATTGCAATTTTATCCAAACTTTTAAACCTTTGCACAAATGTTCCAATTTCATATTATTCTTTGCAATTTTAGTACAATTTACTTTTTGGTCAATTGAAGCCCTTATTGTTGATGTGGATAGGGAACTCACTACATTAATGGGACCCATCGCCGCATCAGCAAACCATGGTAAAAATGAGAACCATGGTTTGCTGTAAAGAAACAATGTCGTTTTACAAAAGAAAAGAGCAAGTGAACCCTAAGCTAACCTTCAGCTCTAGTTCTAAAACCTCTAGCTCTCATTAAAAAAAAAAAATCTTAACCTTCGGCTCTCATTCAAACAGAAACTATGGCTTCAATTTCAATGACAATGAGGATCCAGAAACTAAAAAACTTCCTGAATTCCTGATAAAGTTTACATCTTTCATTGGGAATCTGAAATGTGTTTTCAGCTAAATCTGGAAAGCAGAAAAAGTGACAACCTTTGCTTCAATTATTTTAATAAAATTTCTAAATGGACATGCCTATCCCTTGTAAATCAATGATCTTTTCTCTTGATGTGTTTTATTTTCCTTGTTTTGTATTCTCTCTAGGCAGTGTTTTTTACTTTACTTGATAAACTTTCTAATCGTTCAATCTTTATGAAGGACAAGGTAGAAATAAAAGGGAACAAGCAAAGAAATGCCACTAAAGCAGCTAAAACCAGACAAACCTCGAGCTTAGAGAAGAAAATATCATTGCAGCAAGATGTACTACTCCATTTCTTTTCAGATTTTTGTTTTTCAAACAAAAAGGCCTTTGTTCTTTCATTGTGCTCTAAGTCATGATTCATGTCTCATTTTTGTTGTTTTGGCATTAGCTTTTCTATAATTGAGCATTTGATTCAATTTGTAATTGTTCAAGTTAATAAACTAAAGAAGAAGTTGAGGTATGAAGAGAATGTTCACAGAGCTCTGGAGAGAACTTTCAATAGACCTTTGGGAGCTTTACCTCGCCTTCCTCCTTATCTTCATGCATCTATAAGTGATTCATAATCTCTTTTATTTCTTGTAATTTTTTCAATTGGAGTTGAATTGGAAGACTTGAAGAACCAAAATAAGATATGTGGGAAGAGAGAAACAGAGCAAATAACCCATAAATTTCAGCTGAAATTTCTAATAATCAGCATGAATCTTGACTTCGGTGAATAGTGAGAAGTTTTGATTTGATTTCACTAATTAGTGAGAAGTTTCATTCTTTTTCCTCTTTGTAGCTTCTCTTATTTTTTTTCGTCTTCTACAAGTCGATTTTGCAGATGCTCTTGGAGGGTGCTTCGAAGCTTCAAGTTCAGTTAAAGTAGCTATGCGATGATAATTTTAAGAAGTGAAGAAAGTGCATTAATTAGGTTTCCATTTTGTAAAACAGCATCGTTTAGTTTACAGTACCATGGTTTGATGATGTGGCTGTGGGGTCCATAAGTAGAGTGAGTGTACCGACACTCAATTATCCACGTTAGCAATAAGGGCTTTAATTTTGACAAAAAAGTAAATTGTGCTAAAATTGCAAAAAAAAATATGAAATTGAGACATTTTTGCAAAGGTTTTAAAAGTTTGAATAAAATTGCAATAGGTCGAAAACGTTTGACTTTTTTATACTAATTAGCCTTTTCAAAATGATAAGGATATACTCCTCCATTCCTTTTTAATTGTCGTTTTAGGTTGGATTTTTTGTTTCAATTTATTTGACGTTTTCAATTACTAATGATTTTAACTATTTTTTTCCTATCATACCCTTATTTATACATACATCACTTTTGAGAATATATAAAAACTAATAATTGGTTGAGAAAATTATTATAAATATAGTATAATATTTTACACATATATTAATTACCTTTCTTAATTTATATGCATAATTCTAAAACGACAATTAAAAAGGAACATAAAAGTATTTGTATCTCAAAAGATGTTTTTTTTTTTTTTTTTGACATAGTAGCTCGAAAAATGTTAATGGTGAAGGTTAATATAAGACACAATGTTAGAAGATGATGTGAAAAATGCCACATGGACACAGATGTCGTGGCTTGTGGCACGTGGACATGATGATAATGTGGCTAAACGAGCAAAAAAAAGATAGATGATTACGCGGACTTACGCTAAGAAAAATACAGATGATTGGTAGCAGCAGCAGCAGCCACCAGGTCAATCTTCCAATCAAGGTACACTGTTTGTTTCCCGAGAAAATAAAAATGATGACTAATTCTATTACTATATCGATATAGTTAGGCGTAATTTTCTTTCTAGTTTTCTAGTTGCAGAGCGGATCGTTTGCTCAAATTCGTGAATTCATGTGTGAAATCGAAGGCGCAGCCTTACTACTTTCAGGTAGGTATTAATATTTTTGAAGTTCAAATTTGCAACAAACTGACTTTTGGATTGCATTTTTTATTTAGGTTAATGCTTGGTAGAGCTGAGGGATTTTGATTTTCTTAAATTGTGTGACAGAGAAACTGTTGTTATTATAGTTTGAGCTTCGACAAGAAGATGACTGGCTCAAAAGCTCGAATAGGTGCCACTGAAAGGAAAACAAGGCAAAATACGGTTACTCATCGACAGAGACCCATCTCTAGTCAACCCAATCACGCAGAAGGTTAATTTTCTTTTATGTCAGGCCTTTTCTCATTATGGAACTGTTTGACATCATTTTTGGCATTCGTTATCTTTCTAGCCAATCTAGTTTCATGTATCTACAACTAAGTAGTAAACTTGGTTTTTCACTAGGACAATTATTAACCACCTGATCTTTTATCATTTTTCTGTACAATTGTTCATTTTGAGATCACCCTAATTCTTATGTCGTCATAAATTTTTCCACATGTTATGAGGACTCTAGTCCTTTAAAATTCCTTTCAGTTTGTGCACTCGTGTGAATTATGATAATGTGTAAAATCTTCTCTGCTGCACTTTCGTTTGGGATTAGATAGACAGTAGAAATAGATTGACCTCTGTGAAAAAAAAAGGCAAGCATTAGAATTATCGACATTTTACTGGTTACATGAATAGATTTGAATTCGTATTGTTTCAGAACAATCTAAGTTTTGACATTGCTTATGATAATATCCCTTGTGCTTTCTGCAGAAAAGCATTCGCTTACAATCGAGGTAAGTTAATTATCTTACTTACTGAAATTACATAATCTGTTGTGGGTTTTGGCTCAGTCACATGGGATCTGTGATAATCAAAATTTCAGCTGCCTTTTCATTACTATCACTCTCTCTCTCTCTCTCTCTCTCTCTCTCTCACACACACACACACACACACACCCACACACAGACAAACACACAAAAATGCAGACTTGCTTTACATCTAGTGCTTATCTTGTACTACCAAAAGTTTTAGTTTGCCATGCATCTGCAAGTGTGTTAGTGGTTAGGCCTTTACAACTTGAAGTATTGTGGTATTTGTCATGTATTTCCAATACCCAGCCTTAGTGTCCATTTTATGCAATACTTAAATATTATTTTGTCCACAGAATTTGTCTATGAGATCATATTACTCATGATT
>CATIWK010144350.1:0-11796 GCA_949634005.1 Mallotus japonicus | reverse complement strand
TTTAATAACATTTTTTATTTTGCAAAAACTATTTAAATCCTCCATCACCAGTAGCTGAACACTCATGTGTTTCTTTATTAACCGTACACGTGTTAAAGAATTTTCTCATCGTTGGCCCCTTCTAATGTGGGTCCATAGACTGTGAAATGATCTTTGTCCTATGACTGATGAAATTGGTTTTGAGAAAACATTGGACGGTTTGATTCAAAAAAACAAAAAAAGAAAACATTGGACGGCTCACTGATAATTACATGCGTTGATTTGATTATTTTGTCTGACTTTGCTTCCATTATTACCCCATTAACATCATATTTTAATTGCACATTTACACATCATATAGATATACATAACCCCGATCAAAATATATATATATATATATATATATATATATAGATATATGTAACATTAGATCAAATTTCATTCATCACTTAGTAAAATACAAGAGAATTTTAAAAAAAAAATCCTCTTTTTTAATGTTAATTATAAATATATATTATTTTGTTTAATAGTTTATCGTACAAATTGAGATATATATACATATTTAAAATAATAAGTTACTAATTTATTAGAATTGGTGTTTTAGTTATAAAAAAGTAAATTTTTAGTAATGAATTGTATAAGTGATTCATTAGAGTGAAATGTTATATAATTAACAAATTTTAAATTTTGGACTTTAAATCACTACAAAAAAATAATAATATTCTCATATGATAAGTATTCACGGGTCAAGAGTTCTTGTTTTTCATTAAACTTTCAGTTTTAATAAGGCCAAAATCATCTTTGGGTCTCTCAATTTATCGACTTTCTTTCAATAAGTTTCTAATGAATTATTTCAATTAATTGAATCCTCCAACTTCAATTTTTCTTAACATTATATCCTCAAGTTAACTACTGTTAAATTTTAAAATTTTTGCTGTTAAATTATTTCCAGCTCATTATTTATATAACTGCTACAATTCCAAATCATAGCCCATGTGTGTGCAATTCTTAACCACTCTAATCATAATATTAATCTCTTAATTAATCTTTTAAACACTAAAAATAAAAATAACATCATCTCTGCTCTCTCCCCCTCCATGTCTCTCTTTGTCTTTGCCATTCATTAATTATCCATTGAAGACCATGAATCTTGAGATGGGTCTGATCTATTACTGAAAAATATCAGCTACAGATGCCATTATAGGCTGGTTCAGATATGGCATATTCAATGGATTAAAGAAACTATCTGCAGTAGGTTCTCCTCCATATACACCTGCAATACTGCTGCTGCTACTACGAGTCAAGAAGCTAATGATCTCATTCAAAGAGTCTAATCTGTGGCTGAGTTCACCAACCTGAGCTCTGAGTATTGAGTTATCAGTTTAAACATTCAAGTAATGTTGGGTGGTGATGTTGATGCTTGTGACCAGCTGCTGATTCTCTTTTCTTAGCTGAGAAACTTGGGACATGAGATCATCCAAATGTTTCTGCTTTCTCATCCTTGATCTCCTTGCAAATTCATGATTTGATAGCATCCTCTTCCTCTTTCTTTAATCCATCAGCGCCTGCAAATCCTCTTCAGAGCCTGAGTTTTGCATCAGGCTTGACCCTGAAGATGTTCCACAAGAGGAAGCCATGTATAAAGACCCAACAAACAGAACAATAAGTACACAAAACAAGAGCAAATCAAGAGAGAGTTATAGCAGGCACGCAGGACCCAAGTAGATATAGTACAGACTAATTAAGAATAACGCTATTATGCAAGATTATTGATACTTTTATTGATACCAAGTATATAGATTTATATAAGATTTAATAGTATAAGCTAAAATATGAGGCCAAAATCATGAAACGTAGTACAAGCAGTAAAGGAAAACAACTAAGAAAGATTGAACAAGATGGGTCCTGCGCCTGAAGGTGGAATTTATCATATGCCCAGAAAGGAAGATTTCACTGATAATTGGAGACATGAATCTCAAACATCAAGAACGGATTACTTAGCATCAAGATGAACTTTAAATACCCACAAGAAAGATATACAGTATCAAGATGCTGGAAGTTATTAATTAGTCTCAAAATCACCAACCAAACCAAGAACACAAAAGTTGGTAACTTTTGAATATTTGAGGTTAGGAAATTGATTAATAGAGTGAGCGTGCATGAAATAAGAAATGGGTTCCTGATCTAGGATTCAAGAAACTGAAATCCAAGCTCAAGATCAAAGAAAGAAGCCAAATTGGAAGAAGACTGCTTGAGTTCAAAAAGCTAAGAGAAGCCAAAAAAAAAAAAAGCACAAAGATGCTGACGATTTGGTGAAAGGAGGAGAAGGAAGCCCATGTGTCTACAATTCCTAGTCATAGCCAATGAAGAAAAGAACCCAAGTTAACTGCTGCAATTCCAAATCATAGATTTCGCCCAAAAAAAAAATTCCAAATCATAGCCCATGTGTTTGCAATTCCTAGTCATAATCGCTTTTGTTCAATTTGATGTCCACGCGCATAACAGACGTGAGGAAAAGGATATAATGTTGAGAAAAATTGAAGTTGGAGGATTCAATTAATTGAAATAATTCATTAGGGATTTCTTGAAAGAAAGTCAATACATTGAGGGATCCAAAGATGGTTTTGGCAAAAAAAAAATCAACTTGTTTCTTGTTCATATTCACAAAAACCAACAACCAATTAATGAAAACCATTGGGGGAGGGGGATTTTGGGGAGCGTGGGTCTCGAACCGGAGACCCACAGCCATGCCCACCAACAGCGGCCAGGCTTCGGGGGCTTGTTTCAATTAATGAAAAACAAAATCGTTATGTAGTAGTTATTTTAACCGTAAAATAATGAGTTGGCACTACAGAAAAAGGTCCAAAAAATTGTTTGTCTTCCAAGAAAAGTCCAACAATATTTAATTAAATAAAAAAATAACTCATGATGTACAATCATAACAACAATTTTCTTGTAGTAAATAATTTATATACGTTGAATGGATACATGTGTTATGTTTGATTGTGGATCATAATTAAGTATGATTAATCTAATTTGGGATACTTAATTATTTTAACCGTAAAATAATGAGTTGGCACCAGAGAAAAAAGTCCAAATTAATTGTTTGTCTTCGAAGAAAGTTCCATCAATATTACACTAATAAAAAAAAAAAAAGAGATAAGGAGACAATTAAAATTGTCTCTTAAACCTTAAAAAATCGTCCCCAATACTTTTGGAGACAATTTTAGTCGTCCTCACCTGTTGTCCTTTTTACCTCCGTACTCTATTTTATAGGAGATGAAATTACAAATGTTGTCCCTATTCAAGGGACGACAATCATCCCCATCTTAGAAGACGATAGTCGTCCCCTAAGTTGGAGACGATTGTCGTCCCAACAAGTAAGGACAACTGTCGTCCTCAAATTGTTTGGGGATGACTGTCGTCCCTTAAGATGGGGGACGACAATCGTCTCTATAAGTGAGGATGATTGTCATTCCCAAAATGTTTAGGGACGACATTCGTCTGTATTTATAAGAACGATTATCATCACTACTTTAGGGGACAATTATTGTCCCTTATTTTAGGGAACGACATTCCATTAGAGACAAAAATAAATGTGTTTTTAAATTTATTCTAAATAATTATATTTTATTTATTTTGTCCTTCAATTAAATATTAATAATATTATTTCATTAATAAAATAAATTTTCATGAGTTCGAATTCAAGTAAAACTACAAAATTAATATAAAACTATCCTAAAATAATACAACTACTACTCTTAAGAGGCCCGTACTTTACAGGTCCTATCCTCGACGTGTAGCTTTGATTGTTGAAGTCAAGTTTCAACTTATTTCCATAATATCCTTTGTACCCATAAAAAATTTTGTGTACCTGAAGACACATTAATATAATATGTCACTCAACTATCTCCATAACAAATACTTAAATTAATCATAAAGTATATGTCAATTTAAAGCACATTCTCAACACCAAATAAAAAAGTTTCCAAAATATTGATAAAGAAATCGATACCAAGCAAACAAACCTTACACCATTCAATATGTGCTCTGAAGGCGAATGCCAATGACATTGCACCAACTCGTAGTTAGTACCATTAATGTTAATTTCTCCTGCATATCCTTTCCAAATCAAGTAGAAAAAGACAGTTCTTTGCAACAAAATTTGCAAAAAACTGTATGCCCAAGAATAAAAAGATAAAATCAATAATGATAAAAAATTAAAAGAGAAAACAAAAACAAAGGAGAATTCAGATAGAATGGCAATATGGAACCTGAGTATGGATGGCTACCATGGCTCTAAAACCAAACACGACTTCAACATGCAAGCTTACTACAAAACTATGCTCACTTCAACATATATAAATTGAGCAAAAATATTTAGTTTTTCTTCTTTGGCATTACATCAAACAGGTGGTGAGCAAAATTAGAATCACATCGTTTCCATGGCTCTCATTGCCTTGCTATGCTGCTCATGCCTTCGTTGTTATGGCCAACAATCACAACACTACATTGCTGCTCCTAAAATAATCCTAAACTTTATAAATCCTCTCCTCTTTATAGCTCTCGATTATAGCTTTGATTATTAGAGTTAGGTTTCAACTGGTTGGCTTTAACATTATAGCCTCTGCCCTGATTTCCAAAGCACACTTCATACAGAAATTATAAAATCCTCAAAAACCCTTGAAAGACCCCAAATCCACAAAGTATAAACCTTAAAATTTCATGCTATCACAACTGCTCACATCAATCCCACAATATAAATTATAGAAAAAAAAAGGCTTCACAAAAGCCTTGGAAAAAAATTCCAGAAAAACCCTAAACCCCAATTTCCAAGTCGACATTTAAACACATAATTAGCTTCAAAAGAATGAGAAAAAAATAAAAGAAAGGAAGAGATAGTACCACGTGAGGGTGCTTTATTGCTGATATGTGTTGTTTCCTTGCCGAAGTACCAGTTGATGATGTACAGGACAAATGTTGCGGCAGCAAGATATAAAGAGAGAAGAAGAAGAAAAGAAAAAAAAAATGAAAGAAATAGATGGTGGCGGCAATAAAGGATAATGTTTGTTGTCGCGGGCAGCGACAATTACAGTGTCGTCGCTGCCCGCGAATTTACCCTAATACCCCTCCCCATGGTAGATGGCCCCCCTATATTGGGGGGTAAAATAGGTACAAATTTTTTTTTTTGTTTTTTTGCTGGTCGTGACGGCACTGTAGCCGTCGCGGCCCGCGACATGTATCGGCGTCCGGCAATAAAATAGGGTTGGGTTTGAATTTGCCAATTTGGGAGGTTCAATACAACGTCCCTAAATAAATAAATATATTTAATTTTTAATTGAAATATTAAAATATAAAAAATTAGTGTAAAATGACAATCCTTTTTCTGAAAATAATTTTTATAAATTATAGAAAATGATAATATTTTTATATTTTTACTTTTAATTGTAAATAAAAAATTCGAGTTTTAAAGACAATCTTGTAAAATGGTACAAAAGTTTACTCTTAAAATAAAACATCTCTAAATAAATTAATTGAAATATCAAAATAGAAAATAAGAGTAAAACAAATAGATTTTTCTAAAATAATTTTTATAAATTTTAGTAAACGATAATATTTTAAACATTTTTTCTTAAATTTGCAAAAATAAATAAAATATTGAAAAATATTAATATTTGTTTAATCAAACGTCTTTAAATAAATAAATAATTTTTATTTTAATTTAATATTATTAAATTATAGTAAAATAATAATTTTAAGAAATTAATTTTTATGAATTATAAAAATAATAATTTTTTAGATTTTTATTTTTAATTAAAAAAATGTCATATATGTTTAATTTTAGAGACTTTTTTTTAAATGTCATAAAAATAAATTATTTAGTGACATTTTTATAATATATTGCTTTTTAATAACTGAAAAGTTGTAAGAGTTTTCAAAGACGATTTTAAAAAACATCTCAAAAAAATGATCTTTTAGAGACATTTTTTATTGCGTTGCAAAATAAACCGTCTCTAATTCCATATATTTTAGAAAAGTTTTTATAAAATGTCACTAAAATTTAATTTTAAAGACGTTTTATAAAAACATCATAAAAATGTATAATTGAGAGACGTAAATAAAACGTCATGGGTACTTTTTGAGAAATTTGTGGGCGTTTTTGGAGACGATTTTGATAAAACGTCCCAAAATATATACTTTTAGAGATGATTATTTTTGTTGCATTGCAAAAATAAAACATCCTTAATTTTACATTTTGTTGTAGTGTTCCATCAATTAGGAAGGATTGGAAACATTAAAATTAATTGTCCCCTATTCCATCAATCATGAAGAATTGAGGATGTTAAAATTAATCATCCCTGTTGTATTAAACAACTATCCCCTATTCCATCAATCAGAAAGAATTGAGGACGTTAAAATTAATCATCCCCTATTGTATTAAACAATCGTATCCTATTCTATCAATTAGGAAGAATTGGGAACACTAAAATTAATCATCCTCTATTGTATTAAATAATATATTAGGGGATGATATATTTTAATTTGTTCCCTAAAGTGGTCCCTTAATATCACTTTTTTTTGTAGTGTTAATTAAAAAAAAAATAACTCATGATGCACAATCATGGCAACAATTTTCTTGTAGTAAATAATTTATATACGTTGAATGGATACATGTGTTATGTTTGATTGTGGATCATAATTAAGTATGATTAATCCTAGCTAGCCTTGTATTAATTTGGGATACTTAATTATTTTAACCGTAAAATAATGAGTTGGCACCAGAGAAAAAAGTCCAAATTAATTGTTTGTATTCCAAGAAAGTTCCAACAATATTAATTAAATAAAAAAAAATAACTCATGATGCACAATCATGGCAACAATTTTCTTTGTAGTAAATAATTTATATACGTTGAATGGATACATGCATGTGTTATGTTTGATTGTGGATCATAATTAAGTATGATTAATCCTAGCTAGTCTTGTATTAATTTGGGATACTTAATTATTTAACCGTAAAATAATGAGTTGGCATCAGAGAAAAAAGTCCAAATTAATTAATTATTTTTTTTTTTGTCTTCCAAGAAAGTTCCAACAATATTAATTAAATAAAAAAATAACTCATGATGCACAATCATATATATATATTTTTTTGATCAACTATGCACAATCATATTCATGGCAACAATTTTCTTGTAGTGAATAATTTATATACGTTGAATGGATACATGTGTTATGTTTGATTGTGGATCATAATTAACTATGATTATCCTAGATAGCCTTGTATTAATTTGGGATAATTAATTATAAAAGAAGAAGAAGAATAATAATAAAATTTTCTTCCTTTCTTATAATAATAATAATAATAAATTTTGTAAATGGTTCAAACCATTTTTGGAATCCTTGAACGTTTCAGTTTTCTTTCAATTGGTCCTTATTGACTTATTGTTTTTAATTGAATCCTCAAACTTTTATTTTTCTAATTTTTATATCCTTAATTTGATGTCAGTTAAATTTAAATAGATTTTCTTGTTAAATTAATGCCACGTAATACTACTTTCGATAAATTTGAACTTTTTAAGTTTCATTCAATAGGTCCTTAATGAACTATTACATTTAATTAAGTCCTTAAACTTTTATTTTCTGATTTTTATATCCTTTAATAGACTTATACGAAACACATATCAATACAACATTGTGTAATGCAACTATTTAATGAAACTTATATCATGTAAAATATTTTTATTTGTAAATTTAAACTTGACTCGAGATTGGCTCGTAAAAACTCAAGTTCAATTCGAATTTAGCTCTTTTTTAATTTAATATTTTTCAGTTATTTCTATATTTAATATAATGTTTTAATTTAATAAAATTAAGTTAAACAATAAAATTATGTGAAATTTCATAAATTTATTTTTAAAATCTAACTTAATTTTATAGTTTAACTTAAATTTTATTGAGTTAAAAATTTTTATTCAGTAAAATTTAGTTTAAAATTAAGTTAAATTTAACCCAATTTTACTATTTAACTCAAATTTTACTAAGTTAAATATTTTTTTTAATAAAATTAAGTTAAACTATTTCATAAATTTATGTTAAAAATTTTTAACTTAATTTTATTATTACAAATAATTCAATTATCAATTGATCTACGGGTTTTAATTAAATTTTATTATTATAATTTTAATAATTAATATGACAAAGATTGAATTTAAGTTATACTTTATGTTATTTAAATTTTATGGTACTATTTTAATATACATTACATATATAAAATAAATTTATAAATTAAAAGTTATTGATATATAAATATTTTGATAAAAATGTGAAGTTAGCAATGAAAAATTTCTATTATTAGAAATTGAAAGTAAATTAAAATTATATTATTTAAATAAAAAATTAAATAACTAAAACATATTAGATTGAAGAATAAGCTAAATTCGAGTTTTTATAAGCCAATCTCAAATGAAGTTTAAATTTACAAATACAAAAATATTCTACATGTTCTAAGTTTCATTAAATAGTCACATTACACAATGTTTTATTGACACGTATTTCGTATATGTCTATATAAGGGTATAAAAATTAGAAAAATAAAAGTTTGAGAACTTAATTAAATGTAATAGTTTATTAAGTACCTATCGAGCAAAACTTGAAAAGTTCAAATTTAACGGAAATAATATGACATGACAATAATTTGACGGAAAATCTGTTCAAATTTAATAGATGTCAAATTAAGGAGGTAAAAATTAAAAAAATAAAAATTTAAAATGCAGTTAAAGATAACAATTCAACAAGAGTCAATTGAAAGAAAATCAAAAAAATTGAGGGACGTTAAGCTTGAGCCTTTACAAATCCATTCAAAAGTCTTGGTCTACTTACATCATCACCTCTAATGGGTATGATGATAACATAAGGTAAATCAACTCCTATAAATAAGGGTCAAACACAGAGCCAAACGCTGAGTCAGCATGGCTAAGACTCTACTTGACACATGAAAACTTCTGCAGATATCTTGACTTGCTACCTAAAGCCTGTGGAGCGTAAAGGTCACCCACTTTCCCTATTAACTCCACTAATGGACTGGTTCCTATTTTTACTCGCACACGCCAGCATTACTGCCACTACCTCCGAAAATCAGTCTACTGATAGTAACTACTTAGCATATATATAGAATCCTAATATAATAAGGTAACACAACTCAACCCAATCAATTCAATTTCTTTTTACATCAAATACGTTACTAACTTAAGCATCAGAGTGGGATCATTTAGATCCCACCTGACTTTTCTTCTTTTACAGATCAACCAATTACAATCAAGGATTTCCAAAGAAATATGAGCTCAAGGAGACCCCTTTTATCATTAGTGCGATGTGCGTGGAAATTTCCCTAAAATTTTCATTGTTTCCTTGACGCTGCTATCTCATGGCAGAACATTCCAACGACGATGACACTCAATCACCTGTAGTGGACCCTCCACTCGGAGGCTCTTCAAGCTAATATCCTGATGATTCTCAAGCCGTTAATGATAACGGAACTGCATTGGAAACTACAGTGGCGAAGGACGAACTGGTATCCATTCGTTAAGATTTGTTGGCCTTATTAAAAAGGCTTGATCAAGCAATAACCATTACTATTGGCACACCGCCATAAGTAAAAGACTCCCTAATTCTGAAATACTGCACTCGTCAGGATAAAGCACCACTTGAAGAAGTGGCAAGTCTAGTCATCTCCAGCGAAGATTCCTCATGGGATGAACTGAGTGAAGCTGAAGAAAAAAAGCATTCAGGTTGCTAATGATAAGGTGGAGAAGAAGATAATGGAAGCAATGAAAAAGTATGGAGCTTTAGCGCTTAAAGAGATAGATCATGATATGGCTCACACTTCACCTTTGGCCAAACACCTTCTGGAGGTACCTTTCCCCATCTAAATTTAAAATTCCACAACTGGAATCCTATGATGGAACCTCTAATCCTCGGAGTCACTTGGCAAAATTTTGTACCGTGATGTATCTCCATACTTCGGAGGATGCTTTGTTGTGTAAAGTGTTTCCAACCACTTTGAAAGATGTGGCTTAAGAATGGTATCACGGGTTGGATGAAGGGTGTGTCACCTCATTTTCCCAAATGGCAACTACGTTTAAAGCAAGATTTATCACCAGCATTCCCACCAAAAGGGTATCTGCGGACCTGCGAGAAATTATGCAGGAGGAAGGAGAGAGCTTGCAGAACTACATCAGCCGCTTCAATAAAGTAGCTGTGCAAATAGAAAACCTCAGCCACACTGAAGCTTTGACTGCCTAATAGCAGGGCACTAAGTATGGCAAGTTAATATACTCACTTTATCTTAATCCTCCTAAATGTTTCACTGAGTTGATGAATAGAGCACAAAAGTTCATAAGATTGGATGAGGCTGTTAGCATAGATGTTCCCTAATGCCATTTTTGTAATAAATAATGACATTGTAAATTATCCCTATGGTAATATAATATTCATTTAAATAAAGAGTTTATTTATTTGAGTATTTACCTTTAGCATTATGTTAACAATAAATTTATTATCAAGAGTTGATATTATGAGTTACAAATTTATTTAGTACATATGCTATAAATTGATCATAGTCGAATAATTAATATTTGGATAATATTAATTAGACTATCACCTCTATCTATTTTCCTTAATTAGTATGTGATACTGATAGTAGGAGGTAGTGAGTCTCATGCTACTTGATATGAGATATCAGAATAGACATGTGGATACTCATGTGATGGGTGGATCGAACAGTGACGTTAGATTTGTGATTGCAAAGATATTCACTTATAATCAACAATCACAGTCTAGGTCATAATGGTGCATATAGTCCTTTGACCTGAGGTGACACGGTCATCCATATTTGAGTGGTTAGAGTTTGTTACCGCTTATATACTTGTGTTAATCACACTTGGGTATATGGCATATGGTGGCTCTAGTTAGTTAAATGTAGGGATGAGTGTTCGACCAAGATGGAATTCATTACATAAAGTGAACCGGGATAAGATCCAGAACTATCTAAGTCTTTTCTTGATGAATGAGTTCCTGGCTAGGACAAACATAACAGTTTGAAAGAGTTTCAGTGCTAGAAAGAGTTTCTAGTATTTTTTATGTTTTATCAAGAAATAGAACTTGAGATGAGTTTAAGTGATATAGCTATTAGAAGTTGACTAATCCTTGACTCTAGGCTATGTCGGGATCTTCTAATGGAGGGATTTTAGTGCATGGTAATTATGACCAAAGGGTTTATGTAAATTAATAAATATATTCATATTTAATTGGGTAGTTGTGATATCGATGCTAGGGGTCACTCACAACTTATGAGAACTAAATGCGAATATGGGATTTTCACATTTAGACTTGAAAGAGTTTCAAATAATATCAAGTGTTGATATTATATTCTTATTGCCAATTACACATGAACCTAGTAAGTCACACCTAAAAGGTTTTACCATATCTCTATTTATTAATCTAATTATTCATTAAAGAGTTTAATCAATTAATTAAGATTAATGAAATTGGATTTATGCTTAAAGAAATGATTCTATCATATCATGAAATCTAATTTCAAAGGAAGGTTTAATTATTAATTTATGCTTAATTAATACGATATATTAATTAAGATAATAAATTAATAATGGATATATGTTGTTTCTTATTTACTTGGATTAATGGCCCAAGTGTGATGGGTCTAGGCCCAAAAGAGTTTTGGACTAAAGATTAAACCAAGTAATAGCAAAGCCTAACCTTATCTAAGCCCACTTGTTTGATGGATTGAGTTTTGGGTCA
>CATIWK010144344.1:0-11606 GCA_949634005.1 Mallotus japonicus | reverse complement strand
TTGTGAAGCCAACTATGATTCATTTGGTTATTGATGCATCTCTCTCATTAAAATGGAGCATGAAGCAACTTTATGTAAAGAATGTGTTCTTTCATGGAAATCTCAAAGAAAATGTATATATAGAATAGTCCCTAGGTTTCAGCGATAAAACCAAACCTAATCATATGTGTCTTCTTAAAAAATCTCTATACGGGCTAAAGCAAGCACCCCATGCATGGTTTGATAGGTTGTCTTAGTTCTTTCTTCAATTAGGTTTTTATTGCAATAAGTCTGATCCTTCCTTGTTTGTTTATTGAACAAATGACACAACGGTCATTCTTCTCATTTATATAGATAATTTTCTTCTCATCGGGAATAATAATGATTTTCTTTATTATTTTGTTTAACAACTCAGTCAAGAGTTTGCCATCAAAGTTTTTGGGTTTCTACATTACTTACTTGGTATGGAAATAAAATAATTTTCTGGTGGTGTCTTTCTTAGTCAACAAAAATATATTTATGATTTGCTTCACAGAAAAAAGATGTTTGATAGTGCTCCTTTAGCATCTCCTATGTCTATGAAAAATAACTCTACTTTAGGTGACACTGACTTGGTGGAGGCCACTCTCTATCAAAGCATTATGGGTGTTTTACAATACCTCACGTTTACTCACGTAGATATTTTTCATGTCATGAATCGGGTTCGTCTGCTTTTCTCCAATCCCACTTTACTTCATTTTAAGGCAGTTAAGCGTAGTTTATGATATTTAAAAGGCACACCACATTTTGGCTTACAAGATATTCCTCAAAGCCCACACTCTCTTTATGCCTTTAGTGATTCTGATTGGGCAGGTTGGCCAACTACATACTCAAAGGAGTACTACTGGTTTTTATGTATTTTTAGGTGCTAATTGTATTTCTTGGTGTTCTAAGAGATAACCTACTATTTCTCAATCAAGTTCCAAAGTGAAGTATCGGCCTATGGCTTCAAAAACAGTTGAACTTACTTGGCTCAGTTTTCTTCTTCGAGACATTAGTGCTTCTCTTCCTCAACCTCCCCAATTATTTTATGACAACATAAGTGCACTTCATATGTTTCTAAACCCCAAGTTTCATGCTCGTTTCAAGTACATCGAACTTGATTATCACTTTGTTCGTGGAAAAGTCGCCATGGGATAATTTGTCACTCGCTGTGTGCCTACCTCGGTTTAGTTGGCTGATATTTTCACAAAACCGCTAGTCAAAGCTGCTTTTCATTCTTTTCGGACCAAATTCAGTGTCTTTCCTTCAACCCACGCCAATTTAAGGGCCCATGTTAAGAAAATAAATGACATTAACCAAGCATATCAAAGAAATCAAGAAGATCATTCCATAAATCAAGCAAATCAAGGAGACTAAGAATTTGGTCAAATATTTATTCCCTAAGTTTAGGCTATCAACTTTTAATATTTTCCTTGTAAATACTTACTACTATATGTGTATATATATGTATCTTTTGAATTGTCAATGAAACACATAGCCTTCCTCTCATCAATTATCTTGTTTAGACTGATTCTCAGTATTTAGTGTTAATTACTTTATTCCTATATTATTTTTGGGTTTGAAATACTCCTACTATGTATACTATTAAAAATACAATAAATATATCTCTCTTTTTATTTTTTCATCACTATTTTCTCCAACATGGGATTAAAGCATCAAAAACTAGCTCAAAAATAATATTATGGTTCTACAACTTTTCAAACTAAATCTTCATAATTTTGAAATAATCCATGTTTAGTTGCTTTTGTTACTACTATTTCCAATTCTAATACATTTGCTACTATTTTTTTTATTCCTTATCATTTGATATAATTTTTTCTATGGGTGATCTCCAAATCTTTTAAATCATCATTTGTTCTCTTTTTTAATAATAATTTATCTTCTTCAGACATACATGATCTTCAAGCCTTTTTGAAATTGTTATTTATTATTCATCCTCTTCCGATAATAATTTATCATTTGTTATGTCTGTCATACCAAGTAAATCTTCTTGGTTCTTCTATACAGCATGTTATAATCATATGACTTCTTATTCTGCCTTATTTATGTCTAAAGTCTTTACATCTCATATTTTTGCTATTCAACTGTTGATGTTTTATCCATGTTTATTGTCCATATTGGTCATATTTCTACTCCTAAATTATTTAGTATTGTTTAGGCCCAATTATAATTTTAAGTTTAATTTAGAATAAAACCTAAAAGCTCATAAGCTCATAAAATTAGTTAAAGGCCCAACCCACCAATTTTGACTTAAGGACTAAGCTGAAAATTCTGAAAGCGACATTTTATGAAATACATTTTCAACAGGCTGAGGAAGAAGCACAACAAATAACAGTTACAGAAATTAAATTCCTCAAACTAAAGTTTAATGATTTTGTAAATTTGATTAAGCAATTAATGCCTTTTTAGTATAAAAGCACCAAAACATCTCATCATGGACACAACTAATCATCATCAACACACAAACAATCAACTTCAAACATATTTTTACATCAAGTGTTCTTTTAATTCCAGAATTCATATTTTCTAGTTTTTTTGTTTTGTTTGAACTTAGAAATACTTTTTTATTACAAAATTTCATGTTCTTTAATACAATCAAATTCTTACAAACTTTTCTATTTATATTACACTATTAAATTTATAAATTCTCGTTGGAATTCAAGCAAATTATAGTAAAGGCACTTGAAAATTCACTTTGTATTAGAAAAGTCATGCTTTTTGCTCTTGAGGAAGCAATTCCTCTAGCACGCTTGCCTTGATCAAACCATCTTGATTAGCCAAAAATACAACAACAATTTATTAATACCTATTTTATTCCTAAATTTAAACTTAATTTATTATCAGTTGGTCAATTATATGACTTGGGTTCTCAAGTTAAATTTTTTCTTTTGTATTGTTCAAGATTCTAAAACAGATTGTTGGGATAGGTGTTGATGACCGCAAGTGCACAGGTCGACAAGTAATAAAGTGGAGAGTAAAGAATTGTTCCCTCGAGGATTGATACTAAGCACCCATTAGTCTTAATCGTAATTGTTTAGAGCTTGCAAATAAGGTTTAAATAAAGCAAATAATGTATTAAAATGACAAATAAACTAAGGAATGTAAATAAGGCTATTGCTGATCAAAATTACTAAAGAAAATGAATCAATGGGAAGGACATGCTGTTAGGAGATTAAGCACCTCATTTTCATTAAGTTAACTTGATGGAATTAATCATCTCTTTTATGCATATCTCAGGTTTTTCAACAAACATTGAGCACTCTTTCTCAAGTAGCTACTCAAATCCACATGCATCAATCAATTGAAATTCATAAACATAGCTTAATTCTCATCATCACCATGAATATAAACCAACATCAAGCATGCAAGGCATTAAGCAAAACCCATAAGAGAATTAGATAGGATTAAGCTTTCTCAAGACATTTAATCAATCTAATATGTGTTTGTGGGTCTATTAGATCCACTAATTCTCATTGCATAGATCTAAACTAAAGTTTATATCTGGCCATAATATAACATTCAATCAAATCAACAAACACAATATACATTTAACAAGTAATAATAAACATCAAATTAACATTAAATCCAATGGGTCTCAAAATCCTAACAACATTCAAGAACTTAGCCACTTATGGCTATATAATTCATCATTCAATATTCAAAATACAAAACAAGAGATTAGAATTAGAGAGAGAGTGAGAAATGTTATCAAGGAGCTTGAATCTTTAAATGGGTCTCCTTCCTTAGCTTCTTTTTCTCCTCTTTTTTTCTTCTTTTTCTCCTTGCTTGTCTTAGGTCCCCTTGTGTGTGAAAGAGAGTGTGTAGAATGTGTAGTCCCTAAGTAATTCGTATCCATTGTCCTTTATATCTTTCTTCTAGAACATGTCCTTTCACCTCCCTTAGATTTTCTCTAAATCAGTACACATCAGCATGTTTTGTGATGGACACGTGCTACCCGTGATTGTGCAAAAACCACGCTCAAGGCAGAAGGACCTCTCGTGAAAAGGTCACAATCGTACACCAACCGCGCTCGCGACAGAATGATAGGCTGACAGGAATCCATGATCGCGCATGAGATGCGATCGCAAAAGGCTCAATATCACTTTAGGGCTGTAGCTGGGCATTCCCGCGATCGAGCATCCGGCCACGATCGTGGCAGTAGATATGCTCTACTTCTTTCTCCTTCTTTTGCTTCTCATCTCCACCAACTCACCTCCTAACTCCTTTTCCCTAATAAAAAACAATAAAACAATAAAACTCAAAAGTATCTAATTCTATATGCTTTACTATACTAAATGCTAATCAAAATGTATAAATGCATGCAATATTAAGTCCTAAATCTATGTGTAATTTGACACCAACAATAGGGCTTAAAGTTTGACATTTGTTTTAGCTCATTTCTCTTCAAACTAATTCTCCATTAATTGTTGTTGCTTCATCCATCTTGATTCCTTTAAATGTTGGCATTCTTGATTAAATCATATTTCTTTCAGTCATTTACATTATTTAGTTTCCACATATTTTAATTTATCAAAAAATTACATTTTGATTTTATTTATTAATTTGAATAATTTTTCGTAATCAACCATTAAAATTGATTTTTAAATTTATAAAATTTTAATGTAATTTTTTTTAAAAATCCAATATAATTTAACTTTTTAGAAAATATAAAAATTCAATATTAATTTCAACTTATAATTAAGAGTTTAAATTTTAGCCTAAAATAAAAGCAAACAAAGATGAGGAAAAAGAAGAAAGATGTACAATAAATAAAAGTAAATAAAAACTATCTTACACTTGTATGTAAGGGTGTGCATTTTAGTCGATTCGGTCAGTTTTGGACTATTTTTTGACCGACAGAATTAAACAAACCAAACCGAATCAAGCTAAACCTAAAAGATCAAAATTGTTAAATTGAAAATCAAATCAACCGAACCAAACTAAATTTTTACAAATATAAATTATTAAAATAATTTTTATTAAATTATTATAATATTTATTTAGAAATAAAAATATAGCAAATTTTAGTTTATTCAATTCATTCGGCTAACTGAATTTTATAAATATAAAATCAAACCAACCTGAACTAGGTCAGTTTAATTTTCAATTCAGTTTACTTAAGGCATCCATAATGAGGGTGTTAGAAGGGTGTAATACCCTTCATGACATGTTGCTCATTACACGCTACCCATAGTGTGCGTGTAATGCTCATGGTTCGTGTCATGGGTATGACATGGACAATGGGCTGCAACAACTTTTTCTTTTTTTTTAATTTAAACAAATTTGCAATGGTTAATTGAGCAACTATAAAAATAACCGTTTTGGCCCAATGGTAAAAAAATTATTTTCATTTACTTTTTTAAAATTTTATTGGATAAAAATTTTGATTATAGATATTGGTACCTTTTTTTTTAATTCATGAGCATATGTGTTCTATCCTTGAAGTTAAATATAATATTCCTTAGTTTAATTTTATAGTTTTATTTTAAATTAGGCAGTACAATCTAGCTGTTGGAAAACTCTAACTCTCTCTCTCTCTATATATAGCATCCATATTTTAAAACAATATATAATCAATCAAAATGTCACAATATTCTACTCGCTCCCATATAGAAGAAATTAAAAAACTTTTAGTTGATGAAATGAAGGACTATAGTGATGAGCAAATTATGATATTGCTAAAACAGTCACAAAGGAAAACAACAGGTGAAAGTTCCAATGTTCGTCAACACAAGCGGAAGTATTTTGATCGAGAGCGTGAAGTCAGACATGTTGGACTTTTCAATGACTATTTCTCCGACGAACCGGTTTATCCTTCTAATAAATTTTGTCAAAGATTTTGAATAAAAAAAGAGTTATTCCTTCATATTGTACAATCTGTTGAAAATTATTTGGAATATTTTTGTATAAGAGTTTATGCAACCAGAAAAAAAAAAAAGGACTTTCTCAGCTTCAAAAATGCACTGCAGTTATTCAACAGTTAGCATATGGAGCACCGATTAACCATTATGACGAGTATATAAGAATCGGTGAAACTATTGCAATCGAGTGTTTATTCCAGTTTTGTCAATGTATTATCGATATTTATTGATGAGTGTGAAAAACCTTAGCTTTGAACACTCTATGTTATAGGATTAGGATCAAGTTAGTTATATTTTTAGTTACTTTTAAGATCTTTTAGCTATCTTTCATGTTTTTGTTTAGTTGTTAAGATTGTTTTGATTTTTAATTTGAATAAGTTAATCTTTGTGTACTTTTGATCATAGGATGCATTGGAAAGGTTTGAAGAGGTTGAACAAGTCAAGTCAAAGATTTGGAAGTTAGAACAAGTCCAATCTTGGAAGAAAAATGAAGTTTCAAAGCAATGAGAAGTTGCGCAGCCGTGCATACAAGTGCACACATCCATGCCTAGATGCTAGAAAAGACACACAGCCATGTGCACCCTGCTACACAGCCATGCCTAATTCATTGTATTGATGCACACCCTAGCACACAGCCATGCGAGCTGCAATAACTTTTCAAATTCAAACTTTCTTATTGCTGATTTTGGGGGATTACAATTTTTGAATTGTAACAACTCAAGATAGGCTGGAAGCTAGAGTTTATAAAAAGAGAGCCACCAAAGAAACAAGAACAGTTACACTCTTAGTTTAGTTTTTCATCATTTTTCTAAGAATCAAAACTAGAATTTTCTAGTTCTTTTCATTTTAATTAGAATAGTTGTTGATTGAAGAGTGAGGAGAGAAGGCTTCCATTCCAGGGGGTTCTCTTATTATGTTTTATTTTGTTATTTCAATTTTAATTCAGTAATAATGGATTTGTTCTCTCTTGATCCAGCATCTTTTCTTCTACTCAACATGTGTGGCTAGATTTTCTAGTTAGGGTTCTTGAATCAATTCAACCATGTGATCAATATGATTTAATCTAAGTTAATAAACATGGTTCATTGGTTGTTTTTTTGCTTAATGCATTCAATGGAATGTCACCCTTTGATTGAATCTAGACAATGAGACTTGATTAAGAGATAGGTTTCATTGAGAAAATAAATAATAACCTGTTAATTATCTATTTAGTTGAGAGACACTTAGATGGTTAATAATGTTAAAGAGCTGAGTTTCAAATTAAAGATAATGAACACTTGATTAGCGAGAGCTATAAAATTGAGAACTAGTTGTATTCAATTAATCATAGGTTTGTCTGAGAGGAAGATCTATGATTCTTAAGATTGCTTACATAATGAACTATGGTCTGAATTAACTTAGAGATTTATTACATCTTTAAAAAGGTTGAATTGAGTTTAAGAACCCTAACATTTTCTTGGATTGTGATTTTTACATTAGTTTTAATTTGTTTAGTATACTTTATTTCAAAAACTAATTTTCGGTGTCTAGATAAATAAACACCTTGATTATTACAATACTCAATTTGCAATCTCTGTGGGACGATCTTTATTTATAACTTGCCCGATTCCATACGCTTACGGATTTCGCACATCATTTATGGAGCACAATACTTAAGAAGGCCCAATAGTAATAACGATGAACATATACTTTGATTGCACAAAGAGCGCCATGGCTTTTCCGGCATGTTGGGTAGCATTGACTGCATGCACTAGCATTGGCAGAATTTCCCAGTTGTACGAAAAGGTCAATTTACTCGAGGTGATCAAAGAGCTCCCACAATAATGCTAGAAGTAGTTGTGTCAGCAAACCTATGGATATGACATGCATTTTTTGGTGTTGCAAGGTCTAACAATGACATCAATGTGCTCAATCAATCTTCATTATTTAACGACATATTGCACGGATATGCTTCCGATGTTCAATTTACAGTAAATGGAACACGATATTGAAAAGGGTATTATTTAGCAAATGGTATATATCTTGAGTGGGTAACATTTGTTAAAAGTTTCACTTGTCCAAAAGATCCAAAAGCAAATGTAGGAGGCTGCAAGGAAAGATGTTGAGCGAGCATTTAGAGTGTTCCAATCTTGTTGGGCTATTATACGTGGCCCGTCTCCCTTTTGGCACAAAAACAAGCTGAAAATTATAATGTACACATGCATCATATTACATAATATGATTGTCGATGACGAAATAGATGAAATAACAAACTGGAATGATAATGATTGAGAGTCTACAATTCCCGTGAGTACAAGTGTCGTCAAGGAATTTCAAAATTATCTTCAAAGAAACGCAGAACTATGTGATCGTGAAGTACATCATCAACTTCGATCGGACTTGGTTGAGCATATTTAGGAACGATTCATGAGCAATAACAATTAAAATTAGTTTTTTTAATTTTATTATTTATATTTTTACTGAGAGAAAATTATGTGACGGAGTTAAGTTGATTGAATCAAATATTTTTAATTAAGGATGATTATGATGTAATTTTAGTGAAATTAATAAAAAAAATTAAATTTACTAAAACATTTTAATTAAAAAAATTTAAATAATTTTAGATTATAAATATATTTATTTATTTATAAAATATGTAAAGAAATTATTAAAATAAATGTGTGATTTGATAGTGGATTCAAAGTATTATACTTTTTTAGTGTAATTTTATAGTAAAAAAAAATATAATGGATAAAAGGATAATAAAGTGATGATGTGACGTATGATTTAGACTCTATAAAGTGTAAACTATTGTGAATGTTCTTAGACATGTTTGCACACTCCCACTTCTATGTGGTTATTTTTTATTTTATTTTATTTATTTATGATTTATTTTTGGGAAAATTCCATTTTTGGTGTCTTAACTTTTTAATTTCTGCTATTTTGGTGTCTCAATTTTTTTTTAAATCTAGTTGCTGAACTTTAGAAATTGCAGTTAATGTGGTGCTTTTGGTCGGAAGCACCTTGCCGGAGTGCTGACTAGGCTATGTGGGGTCCACTTTTTTCTTCATCACCTGCCACATCAACAAAGAAAGTGATAGAAAGACAAATATGTTGAATTCTGCATTGCAATTCAGGAAAAGCTTAAGGTATTATGTTGGTTTATAATTTTTGTTTTTTTGGGTCTCTGAAGATATTTATTTTTTTTTAATATAATCATTGTGGTATGATTTGCTCTTGAAACGTTATAAAAGAAATTTTAAAGTTACAGGATTCTATGGTATGGGTGGAAGCTTTAGAAGCATTTGATAAAGGGGACCTTCTCAGTACCATACACCAGGTTGGAATGGTGGAGAGAACTATGAGTGTCCTTGAAATATTGATTAATTTTGTTTTCTTCTATTCTTCCGCTAACTAGTTTTTCACAATTCATCTCTCAAATCCTTTCTTTTTCCGTGACAAATAGGAATATACGGAGAATGGGACATTGATCAAGGCACATATTCCTCTTCGTTTTACAAGACTGTTCACTCCTATGCGGCAGCTGTGCAAAGCTTAAATTCCAATTGCTTATGCACACACCATCCAGCACCTTGTATGTGATGAGAACATCATGGACGAATTCTAATCCAGGAAGAATGTTTTGAGTTGGTTAAAAATGAGTGGCTTTACTCATGTAGTAGTGAAGTATGATGCTAAAGCGGTAGTAGATGCATTTCATGGGATTTATGTTGATCAATCAGAGTTTGGCTGTCTTATTAACAGATATCGATGTCTTACTTCATAAATTTCACATGTTCAAGTTTCTTTCATTAGGAGATGAGCTAATGATGTCGATGTCTTGCTCTTAACTTTATTGGAGACTTTTTGCTTCATGATGTAATGCTTTCTAATAAAATTCTTTCTTTTCCTAAAAAAAAAGTGACTCTGACAATGAATTATGATTTTGTTTAGAATCTGTGTTGTGATTTGGCTTATGCAAAGTTTTTTCTTTCGTGTTGTTTACTAGATATTTTTTGAAGGCAAAGATGTTGTTGGTGTGTAGTTTATATTCTGCAGTGCAAAGATGCAGACATGGTTGCTTATGTTAGCAATTTTGGTTTGGCTAGGCACTTGACAAGCACAAGTGAAAGAATCCCAGAGTCAAGAATATTTGTTCTGGTACATAACAGTTTTTTTTTTTTGGAAATATTTGTTCTCATAAGCGAAAACAAGAGAACAAAAGCATAGCTGAAAACTGGAACAACAAAATATCAGACCAACAATGCCACCTATTAGAGCAATAGTAATCCATCTAATCCAGTCAAATATGCATACCACAGATAATTAGCATTATCGAAACAATAGCATGAGCTGAACAGAACCAAGTTTATATATCTTGGCAAATTAAACAAAAGTTGATTGATGTAATGAGGACATTAATTCAATACAATCCAAAAAAAGAAACTGAACCAATATCTTGGCAAAAACATATAGTCCCAAAGCAAAATTAATTCAGTTGCAATTCAGGTATTTGATCTTGCTCCAGATTCTTGCAAGCCAACAAGAGTCTCTTATAAACCTAGTGCAGTTTTTCTGATCTTTGGTGTTCTTCCAACATTAGCATTATCACTTGATGCTTTCCTCTTACCTGATTTACCAATGGATCTTGCTCTTTTCTGTTGATTTGCCTAAAAAAAAAATAATTAAACAGTATAAATTACAAACATTGACAGGCTATGATAAAGAGTGAAAGAATAAGAAACTACACCCGAAGTTGTGTTGTAGTGATGAAATGTTTTCCTTGTTTTTTGAAGCCTTGTACCCTCTTTATCATAAAGGCTGGTTCAGGCTCACAACCAGACCTAATTTTCCCACATTGAACCAAAACTCGTTGACCGGGTGTTTGAGGCTGCACATTCTCATAATTACCACTTTGATAACACATTTATAAAACTACTAACAAGGATGCATTAAGATTTCTTACATTGAGAATCATATTATTTGTTCTAAAGTCTGTGTAAACACCAACTCCTTGTGGTGGTTGTGAAATAAATCCTGGTGGCTTCCAAGGTCGTAGTTTGCTAGAAAAAGCATTAGGCTGAGATGCATGAGCATAGGCTGGTCTTCGCGATCTTGAATAGGCAATGGTGAAATGTGAATTATCTCTGCCTTCTGAGGTTTCAACCGATGTTAATGTTGTAGGTACCTATTTAGGATTATTAGCATCAATAATAGACCTACATTTTTAATGTAACTCTAAAAATGGATATTACCTTATTTGTATTATTACTCACTGAAATTGTAGCAGTATCATCTTTTGCTTTTCCACCCATAACCTGAATTTTTACAACACTTCCCAATCACAAAAACATTCATAAAACAAATAAATAGCACATCATACATAATAAGCAATATACACTTACTTTCAATTTATGTGGTCTTAATTGCTGATTGTTGTCCTCTACATGATTCAGATTCACATATGCTGGATTATATTGTGGTACAACATTTGAACATTGTCCATTGTCATTATCTTGTGTTGCAACTTGAGTTTCACTAACATTTGTTGAAGGGGCATAATTGTTTGATCTCCCTCCCTTGAGAAATGCACATGACTGTCTATTATGGCCTGTTTGATAACAGACTTGACATGTCATCAACCTACCATGTCTAGACATTTTAGTTCCATTTCTCAACTCATGTTCTTCTCGTCTTCTAACCTTGGCAGGTCTTCCGGGCATTCTTTTGTCAGGTGGTGGCTGT
>CATIWK010144247.1:0-12146 GCA_949634005.1 Mallotus japonicus | reverse complement strand
GAAACAAAATCCAACCAAAACCCACTATAATGCACACCAAATCACTTTCAAAATCAACCAAGTTAGCTAGGCGAAAGAGGGTAGCGACAATGGCAGAATCGGGAGAGATTGAAGTGGTGAGGAAAGAGAGCAAACACGTTGCAGCAAGTAGCGAAAGAAGATTCAAGCTTAGACATGCGAAACATTTTGTACTAGCGAGGGTCCAAATCTTAAAAAGCAGAGGAAATGAAACGGTGAAAGAGAAAAGGTGAAACAACAGAGGTGAAGAAGGAGAGACAGGGAGGGAAAATATAAGTGATTCGAGGGAAAGAGATTGAGAAGGAAGAAGATTGAGCTGCAGATGTAGCTGAGGAAAGTAAGCATTTGTAAGCTTTTTTCCATTCATGATGTTTTTTTTTTAATTTTTTATTTCAATTAAATGGGCTCCACATGAGCCATGTAAGCATTTGTAACGGGAATGCTAACAGAGTTAAGGAGTTGGGTTTAAATGGTCCAAATCTGGCAGCATTAAGGGCATAAACGGCCCGCGAAAAACATTGAGTGTTAATGTGGGAAATGGGTAAGACATTAGGGTCATTTTTGGACCTTTTCCCAAAAAAATAAAAAAATAAGTATAACTGGGAAAAAAAAAAGAATAAAAATAAAAAAATAAAAAAGGGGAGAAAATAAAAAATAATAAAGGAACAAAGAGAATACGAATGGGGGTACAAACAAAAAAAAAAGAAAAATGGGTATGCTTGAAAAAAAAATAGGTACTCTTGTAATTAATTAAAAAAAGGGGTATTTTACTGAAAACTAAAGCAAAAAAATAGTGTATTTATGTAAATTTCTCTATATAATTATGGCCCTAAAAGGATAGAAACTTGTCAATTATAGCAAAAAAAATAATAATAAGAATCCGGGTACACAAAGAGCTATTTAGTAAAACAAGAGGGGCCTGTTCATAAATATGAAAAATAATTAACACTGGATCTACGACATTTATAATCCAAGTCCTGCAGCCTCTCCTGCTTTCTCCTTCTTCATCTCTTTCGATAGCAACCAGAACACAGGAAAAAAAAAAAAAAAAGAAGCTTTTTTTGTATTATAGGAGAGGCAATCAAAAAGCTTGATCAATTTGTAATTCTACCTTAAAAATGGATCTCAACCAGGTCAGTTGACTCTTCTCAATCTGTAAAAATCGTTACTTTCAATTTCAATTACTTGCATTAGCAATCAGTATTGTTGGTTTTTGCGGTATTGCTTTTGGGTTTTGCTTCATTTTTTCATTAGATCTGTTTTTTTATTAGAGAGTTATGACCTTTTTTGTTCTGTTAAATCAAGAAAATTTGAAAAATATAGATCAAGTGTACTTTCGTCTTCAATTCATGTCGAAAACAAATAGCAACAATGCCTCGCAAAGTGATTATGTTAGCTTCTCTTTATCAAATGGTTATGATAATATGAATTTTGGATGTAATTTTGACAGCCCCCTGGAGAGAATTATGCTAATCCAAAGACATGTTTCTTTCATGTTCTCTTTAAGGTATGTATATATCTATATTTTTTGTTAATATATAAATGTATTTTTCTTTTATATAAGATTTTGATTTTTTTTTTCATTGTTATTATACAATCTTTATGTTTGTTTTCTGTTTTGTGGCAGGCTGCAGCTTTGGCATTTTACATACTGTCTGCCCTTTTTATTGATAATTTTGTCATCATTTTTGTGGTGACCGTTCTTCTTGCTGCTCTTGATTTTTGGGTTGTGAAAAATGTGAGTGGTCGCATTCTAGTTGGTCTTAGATGGTGGAATGAAATTAATGATCTGGGTGAGAGTGTGTGGAAATTCGAATCACTTGACCAAGAGGTTAGTTGGTAGGATTTCACATTCTTGCTTCATTCAGTGAAAACAGACTGATCCTCAATCATCTGTTCAATTACTTTTGTGTTTTTGCTCTTCTCACACGTATTTTCATGTTTCGTATTAGTCAATGGCACGGCTGAACAAGAAAGATTCATGGTTATTCTGGTGGACTCTTTATCTTGCGGTAAGCAATTGGGATGTCATCGTAGCACCTTGTACCATATGTTTATATTCTTGGCAGTTGGCACATAGTGTTTTCATAGTGTTGAATTTCAATGTAGGATATGTTTCAAGGAGCCAAAGAAAATGTTTAATGAATTATTGCCATTTGTATATCATTTTAATTGAAGCATTTGAGGGTACGTTGGGAACTGGTTGTGAATGTAAAGCTAAGGACATGAATATGGCACTGCACAGTCCTGCTGTGTCGTTGTCTTGTCTGATATTTCTCGCAATCATGAATTTAGAAAAGATGATATTTGATTTCTGGAGTTTTTGCGTATCTGATGTTGTTGTCTATTGATCTTATAGGCTGTTGCATGGGTTGTGCTTGGAATTTTCTCCCTCATAAGGTTCCAAGCAGATTACTGCCTCATTATTGGAGTTTGCTTGACTCTTAGTGTTGCGAACATCATTGGCTTCACTAAATGCAAGAAAGGTGGGAAATCAGCTTTTTTTTTCTTTTTTTTTTTTCTGTAACTTGAATATGAATTTTAGCATTGTTCTTCATTTAAATAAAGTATCAATAAGCCTGTTTCTACCCAGAATTAGAGTGTGCCATTTGTTGGTGTTTGTTTACAATTTGATATTCTCAGGATCCCTTGGGTCGCCAGGATTTTTTGATGCATTTCATGTTCTGTCGTGCAAAAGTGAGATGCTCAGAGGTTTATACCTCTCATGTGTTAATTTGATCTTTAAGAGTAGCTCATCTTACACAGACGGAATATTCCAGAGACTTTTCGATTACATAAAATGTTCCATATGTAGGTTTGCATTTTGCAATTGTTGCATTCTCTCTTCTTCTTATTTCTGCTGATTTTCAGTGCATGTTTTCTATATACTGGACTAGACAGCTATAGTTGGTGTAAGATCAACATGGGAGGGTGAGAAAACTAATGGGATATACAATGAAATGATCGCATATGCATTGCATTTAAAATTGATCATTGCCATAACATCTGGTGCTTCGTGCTTGAGTATGCACTAGTAGCTTGGAAATATTAATGATATTGTTTCTGCAGCTTGAGACATTCACGATACCTACTACTTGTAGTGATAAATCTGTGGTGTTTGTTGCAGATGCTAAGAAGCAGTTTCAGCAGTTTGCATCCCAGACAATTGCAAACCGATTCTCATCAACTATTCAGTCAGCATTCAGTGTTGTCTGAAACCCATTATGAAGACGGGGCAGGAGACATTCAAAAAGTGGTGGCGGACTGTACAAATTAGCTGTGTTGAGCAGGCTTATTTCTTGAAATGCTATAGGATACACGCTTAGATGTTTTTGTATAACCTTCCAGGCATCTAATTGTTTGTGTAACTACTTATAACCAAAAGTGATGAGTAGAAGAACGATTTCTTCCCTTTTTTTTTTTTTCCATTTTAATGTAGTTCCACATAACTTTTTTCTCTATCTCTCATTTGTGTAATCTGCTTCTTTTCCTTTTTGATTTGAACCTAGGAGGAGAAATTTTATTGCAGAGGATTGAATTCGTAACTTTTTTTAATAATTTGATAGGTTGAATTCGTAAAATTTTTACCATTTGGCTATTCAGTTTATCATACCATGTATTTGATAGAAGTTTAACGGTGCAATTCCTTTAATTTACCCCAACTTAATTCAATAATTTAACAGATAAGAACTTAATTTATGATCGTTTTATCCATTTTAGCATAAATCAATTGCTTGATTAAGAGAGTAAAACACATAATGACCTACAAAGTTATTGTAGAAAAGCATGTCAACAAAAAGTTTCAAGTTTTGCACATCTAAACGACGTCGTATGATAGGAACAAGAGCGGCAATTTTCCATTTCTTAAATACGGTACTTTTTGAAGAGAAAAAAAATTAAAGGCGAGACCTTTCCAAGCAGTAAATTTGCTTCTCTTCTTCAGCTCGATCTCATAGCTCTGTACAGATGCTGCAGTGTATTTTTCTCCTCTCAGATTGTGGGTAAGAGAATTGATATATATTCTGCAACTCAAAGAGAACAACAATTGCGATTTTGATGCTTGAATTGAGATGATGAATCCTATTTCCATAAATTCTGACAGGGAGGTGATTCTAGAGAAGCAGCTAACTGGTCACCGAGTAGACAGATCCATTTGTGATTGGTTTTGGAATCAATCCATTTCTCAAGATGACTCCTTTAAGGTACCAATATGGTTTACACATCAAATTTCTTGGTTTCAATTTTTCATTTCAGTTGAGGAAAAAGATTATGGCTTAATTGGGTTTAGTGTTGTTTGGAATTTTAGCTTCTGGGTCTGTTTCCAAATTCGTTTCTGTTCACGTTTCTAGTTGATTTTAGCTGGTTGTGTGTTCTTAATGTTTGTTTCTTGCATTTTATATATATTTCTTTGCTGTTTGTTCGTTTTTGAATAGCAACAATCGGTTATTGCTTCACCAACCCATTACCTGTTTCAAATTGTTCGTGATGGAATTACATTCTTGGCTTGTACCCAAGTTGAAATGCCACCTTTGATGGCCATTGAGGTACCTTGTTTTTTTTAATCTTTTGTGTTTGTTCTACTAAATGTGTTTATTTTGGTGTTTATACATTGAACAGAATTGAAATTCTAGGCTTTTAGTTCCTTTGCAGGGTAGCTAATGTCGTCTCAGATTACCTTGAAGGGTTGAATGAAGATTTGATAAAGGATAACTTCGTAATTGTCTATGAGGTACTTTCATACTTAGTCTTCTAAGGCCATTCTGGTTTTGTGTGCGAATTATCACAGCAATCTAATTCTTCCTGGGATGGCGCCATTTAGGATTGTTTAATAATTGCATCTTTCAAGAAGTGTTCATCTGTCTGATGTAAATATGATTTGAAGTCTTATTTAAGATATCTGCCTTGTCCCTTCAGCTTCCATTGTATTATGCTTGGATATAATATAATTGGCATGTTTTTATTGTAATTTGCAGCTTCTGGATGAGATGATAGACAATGGCTTCCCTCTGACTACAGAACCTAATATCCTGAGAGAGATGATAGCGCCACCAAATATTGTTAGCAAAATGCTCAGTGTTGTGACTGGTAACAGTTCAAATGTGAGTGATACTCTTCCAAGTGCGACAGCATCTGGAGTTCCATGGAGAACAACAGATGTAAAATATGCTAGCAATGAAGTTTATGTTGATCTTGTTGAAGAAATGGATGCAATTATAAACAGGTGTGAATTTGTATCGTCAAAGTTGCTCAACTTTCACTTTTTTTTTTTTTTTGGATTAGTACATCTGCACTATAATAATTCAGAAAGTTATTACTGATTATAGGAACTCATTTTCTTGCTGATATGAAGTTAGGAAGAGTAGCCAGTACAAATAGGTTCTTGGCTGGTTTATAATGAATAGCAGATGGGACCATGAATAAGTAGATAGTTTTGTGTTGCTAGTTTTCTTGCGTGAACACACTTATAGAACACTAAATGCTATTCTATACAATAATTATCATTTAATATTGTATGATATTATATTTATATTTTTATGCCACATGGATTTATATATGATAAGCCTGAGGAATTTTCTTTTTGATGCCTTGTACAGGGATGGGGCCTTGGTGAAATGTGAAATATATGGCGAAGTTCAGGTGAACTCCCATATCACAGGTGTTCCAGATTTGACTCTTTCATTTACAAACCCATCAATACTGGATGATGTGAGATTTCACCCCTGTGTTCGGTTTCGACCTTGGGAGTCCCATCAAATCCTGTCATTTGTACCTCCTGATGGACTGTTTAAGCTCATGAGTTACAGGTTTGTTGATTTTCTGGTGGTTTCGCTTTCTAATCAAGGGCATTTCTGGTGTAAAATTACATCTCTGAGATAAATGTGTTTGTGGAAAAATTGGAAGTGCTTTTACAGTTTACTGCTTTTGCAGTCTCTGTTCCCATGTGTGCTATGTATGCTAGCTTTAAATGACTTTTTACATCTATCCAGGGTTAAAAAGTTGAAAAGTGTGCCAATATATGTAAAGCCACAACTTACATCTGATGCTGGGACATGCCGCATCAATCTGATGGTTGGAATAAAAAATGACCCTGGAAAGATGATTGACTCAATAAATGTACAATTCCAGTTACCTCCTTGCGTTTTATCAGCTGATCTGACTTCAAACCATGGAGTGGTGAATATCCTGTCTAATAAGGTACCTCAAAATAAGTTTTTCTGGCAGCAATTAGTATCTCTGTTTAGCCTATCCTTCATTATGTGCAGGATCTGGTTTCACATCTCATTGTAACCATGCCAATTCTGTGGTTTGTTGTGCCCAATTCACTACTACATCTAATTAAAGTCCATATATAAAGGATGTCCTAGAATATTTTCATTTTGATTGAAGGAGTAACAGAGATATTTTCTTGCTAGTCTCATTTTTTTTTTTTTGGCTATATATTTGCAGATGTGTGTTTGGTCAATTGATCGAATACCTAAAGATAGAGCCCCATCATTGTCTGGGACATTAGTGCTTGAAACAGGATTAGAGCGCCTTCATGTATTCCCCACATTTCAAGTGAGATTTAGAGTTCAAGGTGTTGCCCTTTCAGGCCTGCAAATAGATAAACTAGATTTAAAGGTTGTACCTAATCGTCTTTATAAAGGTTTTCGAGCCTTGACACAAGCAGGATTATATGAAGTCCGGTCATAGTTCAATTTTGTATCAACATGAATTTTCAATTTGTTTTGCTGCTTGAAATGAATACTTTGTTTTCTTGTACTATAATATGGATGCCGGTAATTCGTTCAAGAATATGGTCAATTGATTATTCAGATATGTTATCCACCTATGCAAATTTCAGTTTCTTCATCACTCGTTTTCTTTCTACTTTTTTGAAGGGCAAAGGTTTTATTATTGTTAGTATATAATAGTGGTTCTTATTACTGGACATTCTTGATGATACCTGACAACAAAATATAAGAAACTGACACAATCAAAAAGCTAACTTTAGACTAAGGTAGACAAGAAGTTATCAATGCGATTGCGGGCAAGAAGGGAGTGGTAGAGCATGGATTGTCACAAAAAATGCATAATCCTGAATTACAAAACGCGCAAAGGGTCTGCTACACTTTGTTAACTCTAAAGGAATCCATAACTTGGCGAAGATCATTTTCCTCTTCCACAAATACATCCTCTGGTGTCTGCAATCTCAGTTCATAGAGTCTGTTATTTTCAACTCCAAGAACTGATAAATACCGCCTATCCCATTCCAATCGAACTACTCGATCTTGAGGCATAACAGCCATCTCATTGTTGTTTGCATATGACTTTATGTTCACCTGATAACACAAACAAGGCAACACACACCATGTTTTAAAAAAAAAAAAAAAAAAAAAAAAACCAAACCGAACACACCTTTTTTTTTTAAGTTCCATTATCTTCACCAAAAACATCAAACATCAAACTAGTGATATATCAGACAGTTTGAAGATGCCTCACCTCAACTTGATAATAAAGCTTCCCATCATCAGCTACTTTAGAGGAAGTAGAGACTATATTTGATTCACGCCTAACTCCAAGTCTAGTAGACATGAACTCTGTTAAATACTGTTTAAGCACTTTCTTGCCAGCTTCTTCTGGAGGACCCAAATCTTCAACGCTCTTGTAGTTGGATGATGAAGGAGAAGACATGTCCACTGACAGATTCTCATCAAGAACATAAGGATCTCTAAAGAATATGTCAGCTCCAGATCCTCTAACCTGAATCCAACTCTGTGGGTACTTAAAAGAATACCCATCAAATGTGTCAATGTATTCTCTGAACCCAACAGATGATTGAGCCAGTGCAGGAGGACTGTGGAAACCAACTTCTGATAATATACAACTTGAAAAGATTAATGCCATTGCGCTTCTTCTTGGAACTGCAAAAGCTTTATTCTGATTATATGAAGCCATTAGATATCTATTACAATGCCAAGAATCAAGAACAGGACCACATATACTTATATCAAGAGAGGAAACATGGAAGAAAAAATCAATCAAGAATTGAGTGAAAATGTATTACCGGATGGTTTTTACTAGAAATGGAAGAGCAGCGAGTGGAATCTGTGGAGATTGGCAGTGAGCAACTGAGCCAACTCGGGAGAACAGCAGGATGAGTTGGTGATGGGATGTAAACCGGAGGCAGAAACGAGTCCAGAACCGTCGCCATTTAAACGAGTGAGAATCTTGAAGAAGATAGAGGAGAGGAGAGGAGCAATGGTTACGGATGACGAAGGAGATTTTGTAGTGGCTAACGAATTTTATGGGTTGGGCTCAATGGGTTTCTTTTTGGATAGTTTGGGTTAGGCCCGAAGAAAAGCCCATTAATTTTTTCAATTTTTTATAATTATCCATAAACATATTTATTTTATAATTTTTTATATACTCATATTTATATCTATTGATATATATTATAAGTATGAATATATATCAATTAATGAAATGATTATAATTAAATAAAGATTAATTTAACAGTTTTTTATTTTTAATTTTATTTACATAGTAAAAGTTTAAATTAAATACATTATTTTAAATTACTAGAAAAAGCCCCCACACCTTGAAAATATTTAAGATTATTCTTTTTAATCAAATATAGGATTTTTTTTTTTTTTTGGTTCATTCAAACAAAGATAGTACAAATAAAGGCCTAAAATTATTAACATCAGGTTGATTAAAAGTTTTTTTAGCCATATATACCACCCATGACCATGAACACATATCAACAGCTAATAGTGATTTCAATAACCATTCAAATTACAGATTATTGAATACTGATTGTACCATATCAACACTTCTAACTGTTGCAAACTATGGGTGTAATTACGTTCATTTGAAAATAAATTCCTCCTAAGGAAAATAGATAGAAGATCATTTATCTTCAAGCAACCGACTGAATAATCTTTTGAAAAACTTGTTCTTAAATCAAAAGAGCAGACGAAACAAGTTAAAATCATGAAATAGCTAGTGGTGTATCTTATTTTAGTTTTTTTGTTATTTAATTTGGGTTAACCAAGCGGATCCACTGAGATAAGAAAAAAGATTCAGACAACATAGGAGACATACTCAACTCAAAGAAATTATCAGTTATATTTAAAGATTTTTTCAATATTTTCTGTGACAAAAAAAAAAAAAAAGAAGAAATTCATTGGTAAAATAAGAATAAAAATTCTACAGATGAACAAAGAAAATAAATTAAATATCATAATTGTGTTGTGAACATAAAGATGTTCAGTTTTTTAGTATATCATAGTCTTAAAAGTATATTTCTATTTTTTTTTTCTATATTACACTTGCTTTAGATATTTTGAATAAAAAAGAAATTTATTATATTACAAAAAATGCTCTATATCTCAATTTATTTTTTAGATTATTTTATTTATTCAAGTTAAAATTATTTATTACACTATTTTTTATATATATAAAACTTATTTTATCAATTCCCTTAAGATTTATTATGCAACGCACTGATACACGACTAGTTTTAATTAATTTAGAAGTTAACCTAATTAAAATAGAAAATATACTTTTAATTAAATTAAAATTATATTTTAATTAATTTAATTTTTATTAGAAATAATTAAAATGAAAGTTATTATTTTTAATAACTATATTTTAGTTGAGAGTTATTTGTCCTAGTGTTTGCATAAAAATAGATTCGTTTATATGATTTATTTGTATCCTTTAATCAGATCATTATATTTCTTTAATTTTTCATAAACTGTGACATGTTAGAAACAAAAAACTGATGGTAAATGTAATTTTACATCTGATGAATGAAATGGGTAGCTTAGCCTTGGCATAAAGAAACGGCCTTAGAGAAAAAACAGACAAATAGTAAAAATCAATTCCAAATTGAACTTGGAATTCCAAACTGAACACAATTCTAAAATGGTGGAGGAAAAATTATATTTAATTCCTAATCCAAAACAAATTTGGAATGACAAATTAGGAACAAATGAAACTTCAAATTTGACAAGAATTGAAAAAATTCATTGAAGAAAATCTATATACACATCAAACAAAAATAAAAATTTAAACTCACCTTATAAATTGAACTCCAATTTTTGAATTTTAACAGAATAAAATTTAGATTCTGATAACTCATAACTTTACTCGGCGTTAAATCTTCAACTTCATACAGAAATAGAAGAGAAAAAACTTTACCAATCTTCGACATCTTCAAGCTTCACCCATCGTTAACCCATAACTCTACTCAACTTTTTTTTGTAATTGTAAGTTCTACCGCCGATATGTGTTTCTTGAATAGCTGTATTTTGATCTGATAAGTTCTTTCTCCCCTTGTTAAAACTAGAATCCCAGGATTTAATAACTGCGGCTTCTTTGTTTATGGCCTTAGTTCAGTTTTTTAATGTTTATTTTATGTTCTTTTAGTTTAGTTTAATTTTATTTTAAGGGAAATTCTTGGGTAACTTTATTTTTGATATACTTTATGTTTACTCTATTTTTATAACCATTGGATGAGATTGTGTTGCATCATCCAATGGTAACCATCAACAAAGTAAAATTTACTTTGTAAGAAACAAAGTAACCCTAGTAATAAGTCTTTTCTCTACTTTTACGGTATTTCCTCTACCTTTTAGTTTTAAGTAATTATTAATTTTATTTTTACTTGATATATAATATTATTTTTATTTTTAACTAATTATTATTTTACTTATTATTATTTTTAATAAAGATTCAAATCAAAAGCACATAAAAAGAAAAAAAATAGTGAAGTAAGAAGTATCATGATATTTTTTTTCTTTTCTAATATTTTATTGAGTATTAGTTAATTTTTTATTGAACCTATAGACATTTTTATTTTAATAAATTTTAATTATTATTTTTATGTTAATTGTTATATTTAATAATAACATTAAACCTAACTTAAATAATAATATTTTTTTTATTTTTGTGTACATATAAATATATAAAATTTATTATATATATAATAAATTTTGTATATTTTTACATGTACCCTATATTTTAATATCTTCACATTTGCGTTTTCTATATTTTTATGAAATGTCCTTTTCCCATATCATTTTCTACATTTCCCCGTTTCAGCATATTCGTTTCCGTGCATTATAGCTGAACAGAGCAAAAAAAGTTTTTTTTCCTAATTTTATTTCTTGGTTTCTTTGTTTCTGTGATTGCTCAAACTTATAAAAACTTATAAAGTGTCTCCATTTCTTATTTATCTTTCTTGTACATATTTAATCATCTTATTTATGTATGTTTCCTCTCTTTAATTTCTGTGGTGTAGCACCTATCTGTCAATGTATTACAACTTCAAGAAACCTTTTTTTGAAGAAGTGCAAGGATGATGATGAAAGGTAACAAGCATCTCTATTCAAACAAGACAGCACAACCCACTAAAAGTTGCTCTATTTGTAGTACCAAACAAAAGGTTTGGACTTTGCAGCTCTATGCCATTGGCATGTAATGACTTGACTTGCCCAATACTTTACTTATTATATTGGTGTCTGTGTATCAATTTGTACTGTTTGTGTGATTATTTGAGAGAATAAGGTATTTGCTGAATTGGGTTCATCTGAAAGTGGAGGGTTTGATTTGTTTGTGTATGTATGTTCAGTGTTCTTTTTAAATGTCATCACATAACACCACAAGCGAGTTTGTATACGCATAAAGGTTGTTTGTTTCGCTTGCATATCGAAAGATTGGGCATTAGTGCATGTGGGTTTAGGATTGGCTTCATTTTCGTGGAAGAAAAAAATGTTTATACATTTAAGCAAACGATTTTAGTTTCTAAAAATGTTGTTGTGCAGTATCATGCACCAGTTTATTTAAATTTCACCATCAGATTAAGTTTCCCTGTGTATGTGCATATAATTACTCTTGTGATCTAAATCTTGAATGTGATCTTTTTAGACTTATGCTCCATGCAACTACAAGTAAGCTAACCATGCTAGAGAAAGTTCCTTTGCAAGAAAGAAAAAAACCCCTGAACCAGCAGATGCAGAATCAAGACCAGGCACAGACTTGGCAACAGCTAATGAAAATAATCAGAAGAAGAAGGGCAGCACTGATTTTACTTTGAAAGAAGCTAAGAAGATGGAGGAGGAGATGGAGATTACCATTGA
>CATIWK010144204.1:0-30180 GCA_949634005.1 Mallotus japonicus | reverse complement strand
GTATGCAGTTGAGCAAATTATTAAGCTTTCAATGTGACCATACTATGTTTATGTATTCATTAGTTATTGAGGCGTTGGTTTTTTTTTTTTTTTTTTTAAGAACATCTTTGTGCATGTGGACATGTAGTAGATTGTTGTATTGAGTTTTAAGAGGTCATGTTGTGACTTGTTCTTATTTGGACCTTTTCTTTTGTTATTTTTATAGGGAAGACTTGGTGAAGGAATGTATTGCAAAGGGAACTGAGCTGATTCAAGCTGTTGCAGCTGGTATTTTTAATTTACCTTCAACTGAAGATGTAGAGGGTCCACTCGTTAAGTTGCCTCCACCAAAATTTAAATTGCCCAGAGAAAAGCATGTAAGTTGTTGTTCTCTTTAGAATTTTATACTTGGTAACCAAAAACAAATAAATTTAGGGAAAAACGAAAGAAAGTAGAGAAGAGGTGGAGAAGATGGAGAAATTCAGTGGGAGAGAAGGAAGGAAAATGGAAAAACAATGCCAAGTTCAATCTTCCTTTTACTTTTGGTTGTAGGATTCAATATTCTAAAATTAGAAGTTCAAGGACTAAATTTTCAAGCATTATAAAAGCAACCTAGTGACAGAAATATTTCTGTTGATATCTTATGTTCATTAGTGCATTTTCCTTTTGTTGACATCAGCATTTTCCTCAATTAAATTTGTTATTGCTTGTGTAATTCCATATTGTTCAGCATGGTTGCTTATTAGTTTATTGTGATATATTTTCAGTTGCCAAGGCCCAAACCTCCTACGAAATGGGAATCATTTGCCAAAGCCAAAGGTACTTTATTCTAATTATCATCCGTAACCTAGGTGCAGTATGAAATTGGTTTTTGGATGAATTTATTACTATAAACTCTAATTGATCTAGTTCAGAGCTTGGATTTTATATTATGAACTATTGAGGTTATTAATCTAGTTAATTGTCTGTTCTTCTGTTGAGAATTTAAATTCCCAGGAGTTGTAAGCTCTTGATACTCATAATTCTTTAAGATTTTAATCCCTCAAAATTTAATATTTACTATTCTTTATTACATAAGAATTCAAAATTTTGCTTCTTAAATTCGAAATCTTTTTATATTCAAAGCTACCTAAGTAAATTAAAGAGAAAGTAATGGATAAACTAAAAGAATTCTTTTTTTTTTTTTAAAAAGTTTTGGGTCTTTAATTCTCTCTTTTCTTATTTCAAATTTCTACATTTTTTCCAAAATCCAACTCTCGATTTACTTCAAAATTTGAAGTCCTTTTTATTCATTTATTACAGAGCTTAAAAGTGTTTGCTGAATCTTATTTTATTGTCCAAAGCTCATGTTCTTGGTTATGTTTGATTGGTGTCTCTTAGGTATAAACAAACGCAAGAAAGACAAGAGGGCGTGGGATCCGCAAACTCACTCTTGGAAACGTCGTTATGGATATGACAGAGTTAATGACGATAAAGATATTGCCATCCTTGATGCCAAGCCAACTGATGGTAATGCTACAACAACCTTACAAGAACCCTTAGCTGTGAATATTACTTTTTGTACAGTTTCCTAGGAAAACCACTGAAAGATTAATTTACATTCTCTGGTAACCAATAAATCATTAAAAAATATTCGGATTTTTTTATCAGTAAAGTGTAAGCCATCAGACATTTCTTATAACAGGAATTTTTATTATGTTCTGCAGAGCCAGGGGAAGATCCTTTTGCAATGAGAAAAACAGAGAAGAAGAAAAGAGTTGAAAAACAGGAGAAGAATAGGTTGCAGAATTTGAAACAAGCTGCAAAAATGGGTGCCTTGCCTAGGTCTTCCCCTTCGTTACTTGCATTATTGTCCTTGTCACACCACAATGTTTACTCATTCTTTGAGTTCTATTTCACTTTAGCAATGAAACTTTCTATGATTATATTTCATTATCCAATGTCATACAAATCTGGAGGAAAACAACTACTCCTTAAGATGCATAGCCATGCCATCTTCTTAACTTAATTCATCACATGACATTTGCTACCTGTACTCCTTTCTGCAGCCACATTCAGCTAGCTGCCACAGCTTTGCCCATTACAGGAACCCAGGCTGCACCAAAGAAGGTCACTAAAGATGAATTAGGAAATGTAGCTGGACTAGCTGCAACTGCAACAGCAAGTGGCGGGAAGTTTGACAAGAAGTTGGCCGGAGAAAAGCCTCTTAAAAAGCAAGGGAAACATCGCAAGGTTTTCATTTTACCTATCACAAAACAATTATATTCTGTTATTTCTCCTCAGTCTCCAGTTGAAGTTCCAATAACTTTTACTTCATTGTCTCCATGCAGTTCTTACCAGTTGCGGAAGGTTCAGGGATGGGCAGTCAGGAGAGGGAACAAACAGACAAAGTTCTGAGCAAAATTATTGCACAGAATTCGCATGAGATACTCAACATTGATAAGGTAAGCTCGGGCCAATTGGGGCTTGACTTTAGCATTTCTGTAGCTTTTTGAAGTAGAACAGAATTTTCCTTATTTTTGAACTCTTGTATGGAAAATAGGCTGTTTCAAAGTATACTGTCAAGAAAGAGAAGAATCAAAGGAGTCAGCGAGGGAAGTCTTCTACAGCCTCAGACAAGTTAAAAGCAAATGGCAAACAAATGAAAGCAAAGGGCAAATTTAACAAGAAGCCTTCAAAAGGGGGCATTTCAAAAAAGGGAAAGGGGAAAGCTAAATGATACTCATAATTGTTAATCGCCATTTTGATGTTACAGAATTTTGGTTGAGGTACCATATGTTTGTTTATGAGAACAAAAAGGGATCTCCATTATCTATGTATAAGATTGTTATTTTTTGCAGGCAGAGTTTGTATGTCCTTAATCGTATGACTCTCACTCTATGGAGTACACGCACCCACAAATACAGGTGTATACAATTTACCAAATTGACTTGAGGTGCGGTTTGCCAAATCGTACGATTGTGTATGTGGATTTGTTATTTAGCTTGTGTAGCCGCTGCTGGTAAGTGTTACAGGGCTAGAAGGAAAGTGAATCTGAGTCATGCTGTTTGATATCTGACATTGCTTTTTTTTTTTTAAGCAAAAAAATATTAAAAAAATTGCAAACCAACTTTGAAGATCCTTCTCTGCCTCAGAAAAAATTGATGACTTTTTAGGGACCCGTTCACTTCAATATCAATAGCGGATAAAAATATCAATTTTATGTGAATCTTTGTGAAAATATCAATTTTATCTGAATCTTGTGGCCATGGAAAGGCTTGCATAGAGAAGTTGAAATGCAGACAAAACACAGATGAAGTCAAGATTTAAAAGAGACCCTTTTGTTTCATATTGCTTTGTTTCATTCTCTTGGTTAAGCTCATTTTTTGTCAATATAAGGTATTTTTTGGGTGGATTGAGAGCGAAGTAAAAGCCAGAAAAAGGAATTGAGCATTTGATCACTTAACATCACAAGGCAAGTATTCCACAACTAAGTGTCTTGATGGTTCAGGTTCAATGTGTCAATTCATGTTAAATTAGCTCATTCCAAGTTCTATAAGTCAATAATATTCTAACTGTAGTTCAAAAAAATAATATTCTAACTGTAAGTCTTCTTTTCAAAAATAATAATAATAATAATAATATTCTAACTGTGGAAGCAGGCAGGAGGGATATGGAGTAAAAAATTTCAACTTCTCTTTTAGCAAAATTTCACTCGCTTAATTTGACCCAAAAAGTGAGTTTGATTTTTTTTTTTTTTTCTTTGGTTTGTTTGAACAGAAAAAAAGTGACATGATTAGTACTTGGAATTTAGACGCTTGTTTGGTCAAATTCAAAGAGGAATATAATAAACTAGTAATGGTCACTATATTTGGGTCAGAATTAATGTTCTATTCTTTTCTTTAATTTATTCTTTTTTTGACATAATTTTTTTTATTTATTCTAGGTTCCATTTTTAAAAAACTATATCACATCCTTCTTCTTCCATTAAGACCGCTTGTAAAACAGATTTTTCTAATTAATTTAACTTCAAATTAAAGACCATAAATTGCAATTTTATAGCCGGAGATTGAGTAATTTTTTTTTTTTTAACAAGAGATTGAGTAATTCATTACATGATATTAATGGATTAAGGTTTGATTCTTCTCTTTCACCCGAATTTTAAAAAAAAAACTTATAATTTTATAATTTTAGAAGTAATTTTAATATTATTAAAATAAAATCAATTTAATTATTATTTTTAAAATTTATTAAGTTATTTTTTTAATTCATAAAAACAATTTTTATTAGGGTTGAAGACTTGACTCGAAGTTGCCTTCAGGGGACTGTGACTCCTAAGGTGCCATCAAAAGAGGCGGCTTTATGTATATAAACAAAAGCAACCAAAAAGCCAACGCATAACAAAAAACGTTTTAATTCCCAAAAAAAAAAAACAAAAAACGTTTTGAAGATTACGCCAAGCATCGCTCTTTTCTTCTACTTCTCTGCTTCACTGTGGAGAAATAGGAGAGAAGAGCCCAGCTAAACTAAAGGTTAAAAATCATCTGGGTAATCTTTGTTCATCACGAATATTTTGCAAATATCTTTGTTCTTTCAATTCTTTTCTAGTTGTGCTTCAGGTATATTTTCTTTTATTCTTCTAAAGGTTCGTTTTTTAGCCAACTTTCTACGAACCCATCTTCAAAAATTGAATTTTTTATTACCCATTTGAGCTTTTTCCATTTTTTTCTTCAATACTGCAAATTTATTATATTATTTGCTAGTAGTTAGTTTTGGGTATATCAGGAGAGTGCAAAGTTTGAACCTTTTGCAGCTATGGATAGAAATAGTTTGCAAGTTGTTCAACATAGGAACCAGGGTGTTGTATTTTCTAATTCTGGTGTTAAACTTCAGTTGTTTACTCAAGAGCGTGATAGTGTTAGGAGAGGTGCTTATCATGGCCGTGGCTTGTTTGCTAGTGTTAATCAAGTAGGTAAGGGATTTGGGATCTCTCCAAATCCTCCAACTTCATTAGAAAATACTACAAACACAAAGTTTTCTGCTGCTAGTACGCAGATGAAATTTGTATTGACTGAATCGGCTTTGCCTGTTGAGAGGACTCCTGAGTCGGTTATAGATGAGGTATTGGAGGTTATAGGGGAGAAAGAAATGGTGAAGGAGAAAAAGAAGGCAGCTGGATTTAAATGGAAAATTAAGGTTGGAAATCAGGCATTGAGAAGGTTGATCAGTGGGGGAATTGCTGGTGCTGTGTCGCGCACTGCTGTTGCTCCTTTGGAGACTATAAGGACTCTTTTGATGGTAGGGAGTTGTGGGCATTCATCAATGGAGGTTTTTGATAATATCATGAAGAATGATGGGTGGAAGGGCCTGTTTAGGGGCAATTTTGTTAATGTTATTCGTGTTGCACCAAGCAAAGCTATCGAGGTTTGTAGTCATGATTACGAGCTTTATGTTGATATTTTTCTTGTTTGAAGATGAGTGCTTCTTTAATTGCATAAATTCCTTAACTTTCTTTGTGGTATCCATGCAAATATCATTTGGCCGTCAATTTACAATGACATTTTTGTTCCTTTCTATGTGGTTTTGAATGATTAGCCTTCTTTCAAATGTCTTTGATTTTGGTATCTTGCTTTCTATAAAGGCCTGTTGTGATCCATGGATAACCAAGTTTTTCTGTTGATTGTTGCTGGCTTGTTTAATAATGCTCTTGTGATGAAGTAAAGGTTTGCTGTCATTGAAGATAGGGCTCTGCCTTACAGTTATGTTCATGGAATGGAATCTTAATAATTAACTTCTGGTTCTCCTTTTCTTCCTTAGGAACCCTTTCTTGCGTAAAAGTTCTCTTGCGTTTTTTGCAGTTTTTACCAGGACTATTTGTTTCTGGAAAGGGGTTTTTAATGCAATATGATGTTACTGGAAGTATAAATCAGTTAAAGGATATACTTTTACTTTTTTTTTTTTTTTAATCAGTTTACTCCATACTTAGTTGTTCACTCTTTTCTGATCCCTAAAATAGGAGAATTCTCCACATCTTCTGCATCACCTCTTGTCATCCTCATGTTATCTTATGCATTGTTAGAGACCCCCTCACATCCATAAATGTTTTTTATCAGTATATGGAGCAATTCCATTAAATGGCATCTGTTATAGCAATTCAAAGGTGTTTGGTACCTCATCTTATAGTCATTTTGTTTAATCCGTAGTTTCCAAGTTAACATCCCAGGATGCAAGGTGATTCTTCAAAGTATTAAAATCTATCTTTATCAGATGCAAAGCACTGGATTACAAGGGCTTTCTCCCTTAGTTGGTGTTCTTAACTATATAATGTCATTCTAAATTCATCTGGATTGTGCACATGTATGAATTATATTTAACAGAGGAATACCACCAATATTTCCTGTGGGAGACCAAAATTACGTCTAGTATCTTTGGCATGCAAGTTTGAATATTGCCTCATGTGGAACGTGTTTGTGTGAGAAAACAACTGGTTTTGCATCAAAATGCTTGTCTTCTCTAATTTAGCAATTTGGGCTATGGTCTAATGCAACAATCTATCCGTAGTATTTGTTAAATTCAACATGATTGTGGCTTCTCATCATATCTCTTCTCATCAAATATTAGATAAAATGTGCTAACATTGCTCATGGCACCCTTCTACAGTTATTTGCTTACGATACAGTCCTGAAGCAGTTGACACCTAAACCAGGGGAGCAGCCCATTATCCCAATTCCTGCCTCATCAATAGCTGGTGCTTTTGCTGGAGTCAGCTCCACAATAATCACATACCCCCTTGAGTTGCTGAAAACCCGATTAACTGTGCAGGTAAACTCACTGATTGAAAGGTGTTGATGAATTGGAAAGAGATATTTTTGCTCCTTGCAAACTCCTTTTTTTTTTCAAATCTGATTGCAGAGAGGAGTGTACAACAATCTTGTTGATGCCTTCTTAAAGATTGTGCGAGAGGAAGGACCTGGTGAACTCTACAGAGGTCTCACACCTAGTCTAATAGGAGTAGTCCCATATGCTGCTGCCAATTACTGTGCATATGATACATTGAGGAGAGCGTACAAAAAGGCTTTCAAGAAGGAAGAAATTGGAAATGTCATGACTCTATTAATTGGATCAGCTGCTGGTGCGATCTCAAGTACTGCAACTTTTCCACTTGAGGTAGCTCGGAAGCAAATGCAGGCTGGCGCTCTGAATGGGGTCCAGTACCAGAACATGCTTCATGCTCTTGTGAGCATTCTTGAGAAAGAAGGACTAGGAGGTCTGTACAGAGGGTTGGGCCCAAGCTGCATGAAATTGGTTCCTGCAGCAGGCATTTCTTTCATGTGCTATGAGGCATGCAAGAGGATACTTGTTGTGGAAGAGGAAGGTTCTTAATTTTTTTTTGAAGAATTCCTTGGCAATGAATAGAGAACAAAGGCAAAGTAACAAAGAGAGGCTTATAATACTCGGCGTGTGTTGGCTTACTTATTTTATGCAGTCAGGATTTAACTTCAGAAGATCCCTTTTGAAGAAATGACACGAGTTGATTCTTAAGCATATAAATGCCGCAGTCCATTTTTTATCATAGAGAATGAGTTCAGAATGGTTTTATTCTGATGTGCACATGCATACACAACCCCATCATGGCAACAGAAATGATTGTTAAAGGGAAGATCAAAAGTACCAGTTATAGTTGTACGTATGATAACCTGAAGTAAAGCCTATCCCGCTCTATCTGCAACATCTGTAGCATTATGTTCCTTATCTTCTAAACTTGCAAGGAACATAAGATGCTACACGGGGTATTATGAGCATTAGAAATAAAGCAAGGGTATATTTCCAAGGCCACTGCCAAACTCCAGATTAGAAACCAGACAAATGGTGAAATGCTTAACATATCAAGTTTGCACTGCTTGGATTGTGCGTCTTAAGCTATCGACCTTGCCGCCCGACAGTGCTTTTTTCTATTTAATTAATTGCTAATACCACTTAAAAGTAAATCTGTGCAATACGACATTTTACAAATTAATATATATTTTATTTAATTATGTTAAAATATAAATAAAATAAAGTAATTCAAATATATAATTAATTAGTTCCAATAAAATAGAAATTATGAAATAATTAATTAGTTTTTTAAAAAATGGGAAGTTCTCTCCTTTTAATTTTAGTTGTTTTAATAAAATAGCAATTGGAAAATGTTCGCCTATCAGGTTTCAGCCGTAAATTTGATTTGACTGGTTTTGCCAACATGCAGCCGTTCATTCACTGAAGTTGAATTATTCATGCCTCGCACAGGAGATGATAATGGCAACAGCCAAAAAAAACTCACCATGAGCAAGATCGTTCTTTCGCCAAAAAGAATTACATTCCTCCCATTGCACTGGGAAGCACTAGTGAAAGCAAAACATAGCACGTCAAAATTATGAAAATGTAACCCAGTTATCCAACCCAAGGAGAGGGAACATTTTCTATGCCCCAAACCACCATTTTTACCCGTAAAGATGATGAAGCGACTGATGAAGGGCAAAAAATAGGTGCCTAATACTGACAATGCTAGCTTAACAGTGATACCAAGTACACAAAACAACCTTGACATTAACTTGTAACTAAAAGAACAGGACTAAACGAATGCAAAACACCAGATAATAAAATTGAATCTTGCACTTGGATAGCAAACAGATATTTTTTCAATTTTTCCAGCAAAATAAAATGTTGACCGCTAGTACACCCATTCAAAATCATATCTCTCAAGACACCTACCATCTAAGAAATCGACTAATTAAATGCATTCATCATTAGTAGTGCATCAAAAACAAACTCATTCAGATACAAGGAATTAATCCATTTTCAACTCTGCTCTTCACCATCTACAATGTCCCTCTCTTCAGCAGCAGCTGCCATTAACTCGTCAAAGTTTTCAGTCTTCCCCAACAATATCTCAATCTAAGCACCAATGAAACATACCAACATTAAGAGGTATTCAAACATAAAACAAAAATAAGTACGTTGAACATTAATTAAAGTTGAGACAAGTAGGAGGGAAACCCAATGTTTGAAAATCAAAACTGCAAAGTCAAAAGCAAACAAGTGCCCCTCAAATGATGACACTAACGGCCTCCAAAAAAATTGATGGCATATGAAAACGATGTTGGCAAGTCATATTTGCATATGGCAACTAAAGAAGAATGGGCTAAAAAGACATTGTGCAGCAAGCAAGATTCCCCTCGCAATGCAAATTATGGTAAAAAAGCCACAGTGGAGCATTCGAACATAAATGTTTTAAACACACTCATTAATTAACCTTAGCTTTTTGGACAGGCCGCCCTCTTGATTCGTCTCTCATATCAACAGTTGAAGTCATGATCTCTGCAGTGAATCAATAACACAAGATTCAAAATTTAAGCAATCAGTTGAGATCATATCAATACTCAGATAAAAAGATCTTACTCTTTTCGATAGCCAATCCATTATTCTTCAGAATTTCTGCAACAGTAACAACAGTGGCAATAGCTGCAAAGATAACAGAAAAAAATACAGTAGTCAGATAGAATTCCAATAAATATTGTTTCAGCATGCAGAGTACAGACTCTAATCAAAGAACTTCAACAGCGTCTCCATAGAAAAATAAATTCAACAACTTGCACCAAGTCAACAGCAAAGCTTTTCACAATGACAATGGTGTGATAAGACAAGAAATTTAGAATGATAAAATCAAAATCTATGTGTATGTCAATATTATATAGGAATATATTGAACAATTCAATAATCTATCCCAAAAAAAAAAAAAATACAGAAGCAGCTTTCAAGCAAATTGTTTTAGTTTAAATGGATAGAATGCAACATAGAGTATAGAATTCACAAAGACAAATCACCATATTAACATCCCTTGATATTAGGATCACCTCAATAAGCCCCTCAAGATAATACCCATTGAAATCCTATTAACTCTGTCTGGGAAGTAAATAAAGGTTCTCTACAAGGTTACCTACCGCTTAATATTTACAGAAACTAATAGAAATTAAGATCTAAGCATGTAATCGTAAACATATATAGATATAGATTGTGTAGATATATACCCATTCCAAGTGCAGAAAGCTCCACTTCGCTGTGCTGCTGCATATACCTCTGCAAACGCAAAATTTAAAAACAGGAACCATCCAAACAACTATCATATCAATTAAGAATTAGGTTAAGTGAGGAAATTCTACAACCCTAAAAGAAAAGGAAGAAAAAGATGTTACCTTGGCGAGATTGACATAGAAGAATAAGGGTTTCTTGGTGTTAGAGACTTGAATACGATTTTTCTTGTGCGAATCAACTGCCAAGTTGATATTATTCACTCCTTCTGTAATTTCTTCCATTGGAGCTCACTAATTGAATGCAAAATTATACAAAAATTGAAAAACCCTAACCCTAAACTATTAGCTTCCCTGTCTTGTACTAATTTATATATGTATATATAGAAAGTACAGATGGTGAACAGATGAGATGTGCAGTAGTGTAGAAAGGGTGCACAACACAAGATTATTTTTATTATTATTATTATACAGTAAGCAATTTTATATTTATTTTATTAGAGGAAGTTATTTTTAGATATTTTTTAATTCATTGAAAATTTTAACGAATTAGTTTGTTTCTTGACTAAAAATAATAATTTTTTTATCAAATAATAATAAATAAAAAAATTCAATCCGAAATTTCTTTGATTTTTCATACTAAACAGAGTGTAAATCTAATAAAATATAATTAGCACTTTCTAGATAGTGATATATGATATAAAAATAATATATAACATAGTTAATGTCGAATACGGCATGTATGAGTTATATGAATTAGTAAATAAGGAATATGTTTTATCTTTGTTTTTTATGTGCATATTTTGTAATTTGTATAATAGAAAAGAAAAATTATTACATTTATAGCGTGTATCGTGTTATCTTTTATTTATGAAAATCAGAGAATAAATTGGTTATAGGAGAGTGGATGTTTTTGTTTTGAAGATAACATTAGTATATTAGTAGTTTGAGGAGGGTGGGGATCAAATTTCACATTTCAAGGAACACATATAAAATATTCACCACTACTCTAAATTGGATGAAACGAAAGAGTGAATTGGTACTTCGAAATTTAAATCGAAATATAGAGTATGATGCGAAGTCTTCCATTCGTGGAATTAGAATGTGAAATGATCCTTAGAATCTTAATCAGGATCACACATTTATTGTGCACTATGTATATGGATTATATAGATAATGGAGTTTGGTCAAAAAAAAAATATAGATAATGGAGTATGTGTGGTGTCTCATTTATGGAAATGGGAGAGTAAATTGGTCTTTTAAAATTTTAATAGGAATCACACATTAGTTATGAAATATATGTATCGATTATATGGATAAGTACTCCTTTATAAAATTATATCAATTTTATAAAGGAATGTGTTTTGACCTTTGTGTATTTTGTATAATTCAAATAAGCATTAAAATTTAAATTTTACTATTTTTTAATTTTTTGGTTGAATTACATTTTTCTTCTGACAATTTAACTTAATTCACATTTTTCTCATTTTGTATGAAAATAATTTTTTTTCTCTCAATTTTTATAGTTTTCATCACGTTAACACTTTAGTCCTTCATTTCGGTGAATTTCTTATATTAAAGACATTTGGATCCCTCTATTTTATAAAGATAGAATAATTTAATTCCTCTATTTTATGAAAAAATTACAATTTAATCCCCATATTTTAATAACATTAAACCATTGATTTTTCCATTTTAAATTTTTAGAAGTAACTATTTTTTCAATATTACCTTTCACTTACAATAATAATTTATAAAAATGTAAGATGCATTGACACAACTTTTTATATGATTATTATTATTTTTTTTTTTTGGGCGATTACTTTTTATATGATTGTTGAGTGCCCGTTCGGTATTCAGTTTGATTTGCTTCCGAGCTCATCATCAAGCATAACCATTATTCATCGTCTCTAATTCCAAACTTTTTGTACCTGCCTACTTCATTTACAAAATTAATTCAATTAAAAAGGATATGCTTATGCACAAGTATTAAATGCTCAATGAGAGATTTTTACCGTTTTGAGAGATTTTATTCAGGCCGAATCCGAATTAAACGGATCCTACGGAATACTAGATGCAAAAAAAACAAAAGCATAGGCAACAATAACTACCATCAGCTTAGCCCACGTCACGACCTGAAAACCTAAATCACAGCCACTGACCACTATTTAGTCCAATTAGCTTGCTCTATTAATAGAAAATCTAGATCACATAGCATGGTACGCAGCTGCCATAGGACTAGCAATATAGAGGTGCTCAGGTGCCTATCTCACAATATTGCAGGGAATCAAGGATGCATAACCTGAAAGCCCCACTTCCCCTTTACAATATTACAATCTATCAAACACAAACAACTCCACATAGAGCTCTGTTTATGCAAGTTAACCATATTCTGACAATGATATTAAGAGGTAACAGACACTAGAAGCTAATAATAGGACCAGCAAAATAAACAAAGATTATGGCAAACTGAAATTTGATTCACTATAATATATTGTGTTCCATGCTGAGACTATAATGTCAAAACAGAATCTGTATGATCCAGCTGAAGCTTTACATCATTGACAAAAAAAAAAAGTCTCCAATACAGAGAGCCATTACAAAAGTATATGCGCAATGGCAGCCAAAAAAGAGAGTTCAAAACAACCTATATCCACCATCAAAAATCATCATTGTGGACAGAGTAGAGAGTATTATAACCTACCATGTTGTGAGGATTATATTTGTCAACTCTATGTTCAATCTTTGGTTAGTCTTCAGCAGTCAGCAGCTTCTTTTTCTTCCTTAACTTAATCATATACTTAATCACTTGCATACTAATATATAGATAGAGATAAATTCTAATCCCAGCCACTAGCAACAATAGCTTCGTGTCCATATTCATATCCTTGAGATGCAACATAAGAATCAGAACTGGCAGGAAAAGCGTAACCAGCATCAAAAGATGGGCCACCATTATAATTAGTACTGGCTGAAACATCACCATATCCACCAGAAGCAGCATAAGAATCCATGACAGGATCAGCACCCCCATAAGAATAGTTATCACCATATGATTGAGTATCACTTCGAAAGTCATAGCCACCAAACCTGCTGCCACCATATCGTTTAGAACGTCCACCACCACCAGCCCCATAAGATGAACTCTCAGCATATTGGTTGAGCCAAGAAGGAACCTCCTGATTTGCCTCCTTCATTAGTTCAACAAGTGCCTTTGCAAGTGGCATGTTCTTGTCGCTGAAGAATGCTGTTGCCAATCCAGTCTTACCAGCACGTCCAGTTCGGCCAATCCTGTGCACATAGTCATCTATGTCTTTTGGCAGATCAAAATTAATGACATGGAAGACATGAGGGATGTCCAGGCCTCGTGAAGCAACATCTGTTGCCACTAGAATTGGTGTGGCTCCCCTCTTAAAGGATTTTAGAGCTCGTTCTCGTTCCTTTACGTTCAACAAGTCAATGTCAATGAGAAGAGAATTCAAAAGAAAATGGTGAGACAAGGAAATAAATTGACTATTAATCTTAAAAAAAGGGTCAAGGGCTTATTCTCCATTTCTATACAGCAAAAGCCTTGTAATTATAAATGATACCACAGAAATCATGTATTCAGAAAAGAATGCATGCAACTGCTGAAACAAGTTACTAAACTAATCCTTTCACAAAAGGCAGGAATAAAGCACAGTTCCATTCATATGTAACATTAAGACAAATGGCAGGTCAAAGACCAGTAACATAAACACATTGCAACATGCATATCAAAACAGTGAATATTGCATTAGACAAGCACAAAACAAAGAGCAGCTAAAAACAAAGACAATAAAGACAATAGATAGCTGCTGACCATTTGCACTTTGTCGCCATGAATTGCCATTGCTGGAAAACCATTAATGGTCAACCAGTGCTCTAAGGCATCTGCTCCTCTCTTTGTCTCCACAAAAACCAGAGTTAAAGCACGCTGCAAAAAGTGAGAGTTCGTTTTCACACAATGATTAAGGCCCTAATTGTCATGAATAAATTTCATAGAAACAAAGGCACTTCAGAGCCTACAACTGATTGTGCAATTTCCATAATTCCATTGCAAAAAGACATCATAGTCGAATGCGTAAATGTATACTATACCTTGCCATGGGTACCAAGGGCCTTTTGATCACGAAGAAGAACCATAAGGCGGCTTCGTTTGTCCATATCCTGAACAAGTTCTACCCTTTGTGCAATCAAATCAGTGCTTGAGCCAACTCTCCCCACAGTAAGGAAAATGTAGTCTGAAAGAAAATCTGATGCAAGTCTCTGCAAGAAAATTATGAGTGATTTTAGAGAAGCTATAAGCTCAAACTCATTAAACAACTGACTGCTAGTATACAGGCAAGAGCATCAGAGAATACACAACACAAAGTGAAACCATGAACAGAGTGCCAGTGCTTGATTCTATTCTTCTTTCTGCCAACACAAAGGCAAGCTAAATCTTTATTTGAGGCTGTTCATCAACAGTTGATGGGTATTTTAACTATAATAATCACCAATCAAAATCCATAGAAATGGTTTCCAAATTACATGATAAAGTGCTATTATCTAGACACTTATAATCTTCCTTAGCATCACAATTAGAAATGCCTAAACTTCATAAATGAGTAGCATTATAAGCAAAGTTGTGTTCAGCTCAGAATTGATAATCCATCTGGCAAGCAGGGTATAACAGAGCCGAACAGCTGAAATACAGTTTTCTTGGAATAAATGCAGGTAAAACAAGTAGTACAATAAAATAACTACTCATCCCAATTTTTGTCAGCTATGCATCTTGCACCCAAGCCCACAGATCAAACAGATAGGCAAGATGCACATGAATATGTAAGACTAAGTGCAGGAAAAATTATCTTGAAGCTAAGCAAAAATCTGTCACTTAATACAAAAGTTTAACAAACCATGAAGCATCTGCAATGACTCTCCAGAAAAGAAAGGAAAGGAAAGCATGGTCATGAACAGACCTGTATTTCCAGTGGAAATGTAGCACTGAAGAGCATGGTTTGCCTTTCACCTGGTGAAGGCATATCCATTTGTTGTACAATCTTTCGAATCTGAGGTTCAAATCCCATATCCAGCATTCGATCAGCCTCATCTAAAGCCAAATACTTCACCATCGCCAGAGAAACTCTTCCTCTCTCAATCATATCAACTAAGCGACCGGGGGTTGCAACTAATATGTCAACACCCTTGTCCAAATTGCGAAACTGCATAATGATAGAACATTTGAATATAGTAATAGGTGAGGCAATATAATCTAATTTGAAAATAGTAAATACACCAATCCTCAAAATCATACGCATCTAATTTGAATTCTTGTGAAATGATCTGACTTTTTGGCATGAATTATTGTGAAATCTCACTCTCAAAAAGCACATATGCATTTTATTTTGTAAATGCATGAATGAGTAACGAATGGACAAAAGCCATCCAAAATTAAGCCACAAAACTGAACTGAATCACTAATCAAAAGATTCTAAAAGAGCAGAAAAGAAAGAACAAATGTAAAATAAACCACAAGAAACCCTTAAACCTGCTGTAATATGGGGGCCCCTCCATATGCGACCACTATCTTCACACCAGTATTATAAGCAAACTTCTGTGCCTCCTCATGAATCTGAACAAACCAGAACAAACAAAGAAGCAAATAAATAAACCATAAAGACATATTCAATACGAACTAAATAAACAAACAAACCTTAGAAATAAAAAAACTAAAAAGTACTTACCTGACAAGACAACTCTCTAGTGGGGGATAGAATAAGAGCACAAGGACAAGCAATCCGGGTTCTACCACCACGATTCGACCCGACAGTCTTAAATGGGTTGTGTCTCAAAATCCCAGAAATGATAGGAAAACAGAAAGCAGCAGTTTTTCCAGAGCCAGTTTGAGCACAAGCCATCAAGTCACGGCCAGAAACAGCAATGGGCAAAGCGTGTTTTTGAATAGGAGTTGGTTTAACATACTTGCACCTCTTAATATTCTCATTCAAACCCTCTCCTAAATCAACCTCACTGAATGTATTCACTGGTTTTGGTACGTTAGAGCCAGTGACCTCTACTGGTATATCCTCATACGCATCGAAGTTAATGACACTGTTAACATTACTGTCCTCATTATCATCCCCATCTTCTACTACTTGCAACCTATCAAAATTTTCAGCTACACCATCAAACGAGTAGTTTTGATAGTAAGATTTCGTATAGGGTTGAGAACGGCCATAGCCGCCACGACCAGCACGTGATGAACGACCGCCACCGTGTCCTCCACGGCGAGATGAACCAGGTTGACGGGACGAAGAAGAAGAAAAAGAACGAGAAAAAGCATACCCATTTGCAGAAAAGTCATTGTTGTCGTTGTTAGGGTAGGCAAATGAAGACGTAGCGGTGTTGTTTCGAGAGTGAGGTGGAAGGTAAGACTGTCGGGTCGGACGAGTTGGTTTACGGGTTGACTCAGTAGCCATATTAGCCCAAGTCATAATGATGGATATCGAAAGAAAAGAAACGGACTTTTCAACGTACAAAGGAAAAGGGTTTATATATGGTAAAGAGAAGAGGAAAGGAGGTGTTTAAAAGGTTCAGTTCAGTGCAATGCAGAGAAAGCGTAGAAAAATGAGCTAAGTTTTCGTTTGGCTATTTCAAAAAACAAAAGCTGCAAAACCCTATTAATAGCAGCAGATAGCAATCAATCACAACTCAACAACAAGACAGATAGCGCCATTTTCAAGAACGGAGATTTTAAGAAGAAGAAGAAGATCATTTCCAAGAGCGCAGGAGATTAATAGCAATTTTTTTTGGTTTTAACGTCATTTACTTCTCGTGCATAAACTATATTAAAGACAAAAAAACTGTTCTTCTTCTTTTTCATCTGCTGGACCAAATTGCCCCTTTCCATCTGCGTTGATGGAAAAAGAGAAAAAAGTTGTGAAGAACCCGTGATTGCGTTTTACGTAAGAGCATCAAATGACAGTGAAAGAGATGGTGCATGAGGTGTTGTGGTAGATGCTAGCGCAGGAGATTGTAGCTCTGGCAAAATATCTGCGTAGTTGGTGGGTGGTAATTACCATGATTTTGCTTTAATTAACTTCGTCATTTTTGCTTTAATTACCCTTTTTTTGCTTTAATTCCTTTGTCCTCTAGTGAAGTCTTGTTGGTTACGGATTGGAGCCAATTTATGCTTTTTTTTTTTTTTTGAACGAATTTTATGCTTTCAGTATGCTTTTTTTTTTGTGCAGATATAAAGTATTCCCTAGAGCATTTTTGGAGGGCAAACAGTCACCTGGATCGAGCTTTAATAGCTCTTGGACTATTGGAGCATATGGCACTTTTGGAATCAGGTTCTTTGGCACAATAAGAGGGTGACTGTCTCACAGATTGTAGGCCTTGCTAGAAACATGCTCCAGCAATGGAAAGACAGGAGACCCATTCATGCTTCAAATCACCCACACAGGTCTCTGCAAACATGGAATCGCCCTCCTCCAGAATGGTTAAAATGTAATTCTGATGCTCGGATTTTTGAGTCTATTGGCAAATTCAGTTCAGGGTGTGTTTTAAGGAATGATGCGGGTTTGTTTGTGGCAGCAAAGGCAATGATCTTCGACGGTTGTGTGTCTCCAGATATTGCCGAGGCCTTATCTGTTCGAGAAGGACTAAGTTGGATTAAGAATCATCCATTGTCTAGAGTATATGTTGAGACAGATGCTCAAACAATTATAGCTTTAGCCATTAACAGCTCTAGTTACAATGATGTGTCACCGATAGGTTTGATTATTGATGATTGTTAAGCTCTTCTTTCAGAGCTTAATGCAGTTTTTGTTGTTCATGTTCTAAGGTCTGCAAACCGGACTGCTCATACTCTAGTTAGAGCAACCGTTTCTATGTCAGACTGTGGTGAATGGTGGTCTCACCCTCCCAGCTGCTCATTTTTGTACTTTCTGAAGACTCTTGAATAAATTCCTCCTCTTGTTTCAAGAAAAAAAAAAAAAAATTAGAGTGGGAAGAGGGGGCAGTTCTTATATCATGGATCCGGTTCATGTTGCAATATGAACTCTTGTCCATAACATGTGCGAGATAAATAAAAAAACAAGCGCTTCTTTTTGTTTTTTTTTTTTAATTACAAACGGAGGCGACAGCCACAAAAAACTAAACAGAAACCACCCGAGGCGTAGACACCCCAATGTAGTCCTGATAGGGAATATCATTAATGCCTACTGGAGCTTGATCAAGAGTATGTAAACCAGGCGGAAAGCTAGAGGCAAAAGAAGCAAGCCAATCTGCAGCACTATTGGCTTCTCTATAGGCATGGACCATGTGCACTTCCCATTCCTGTGCGATTAAACTCTTGATGGAGCTAATCAGTGGTAAATCTGCAGCATGCGGCGAGGACTTCCCCAAGACCATCTGAACTACACATTTATTATCGCACTCCACCAGCAACTTACGGAAACCCAACTGCCAAGCAAGGGAAATACCATGTAACATTCCCCAGAGCTCAGACCTGAGTACCGAGCAAATGCCAATATTCATGGTGAAACCAAACATCCACCTGCCATCAGAATTGCGCAGGAGCCCTCCAGCCCGAGCTCGGCCAGATTCACCAGAGACTGCCCCATCAGAGTTCAACTTTATCCAACCCCCCGGTGGAGGACACCACCCCACCAGCGTTTCAATTCTACGCCCAGCATTAGGCTTCGTAACAGTAGCCAAAACATTAGCTTTCGAAATCTCAGCAATTTTGCTTTTAATGTCATTAACAATATAGCCAATAGGAGCTCTGTTATTACCAAAAATATCCTCATTTCTAGCCCGCCAAAGTCTCCAGCAGGTCACTCCAAAGAGGCGCTTCCAATGATCACCACTGCTTCTATCTGAGAGGTTATCCAAAAGCCAAAGCCTGGGTTCAATTTGAAAAAAAGAGTGCCGCCACGGCTCAGGAAGGAAATTAAACCACACTTGCTTAGAGATCCAGCAATCTCGTAAGACATGGACTATGGTTTCATGCGGAGCCCTACATCTGGCATAGGACGTATCAACACATAAATGCCTTCTCCACCTTTCTTCATTGGTCAGCAACTGACCCTTAACGGCAAGCCAGAGCAGTGTGCGGATCCTCTCAGGACCTGGCCATTTCCAAACGACATCCCAGTAGCTCTGTTTAATACCCCACTGGTTATTCATTAGCAGATGGTAAGCTGACCGAACTGAGAAATTACCGGAGGGAGTGTGAGGCCATAAGATGAAGTCAGTATCACCTCCTGGAAGAGGGGGTTTAATGGTGGCAATCTTAAGAATTGTTTGTGGAGGAAGAAAATCCACAAACAAATGCCAATCCCAATCACCGCTGGTAGTAACATAAGCACTAACCGTAAGATTCAGGCGGTCAAAAGGAATACACTGGGTGGCCACGGACATTAAGGGATCGCAATCATCAACCCATTTATCCTTCCAGAATTTGACTATAAGCCCATTTTGAACAACCCATTGAATCTCCTTCCTCGTATCATTCCACAACTTTCCCATTGATTTCCATAAGACAGATCTATACCTTGTATTGAGCATTGGAGGGATCTCTGTGTTCTGATATCTGTACTTAGCTTTAAGGATTTGCACCCAGAAGCTGTCCTGTTGAGTCATAACTTGCCAATTCAGCTTCATAAGAAAGGCATTGTTCATATGCTGGAGATTTTTAAAGCCAAGTCCCCCCCGATCCCAAGGATTACACACTGAAATCCAATCAACAAGGCTTATCTTCCTCGCCTCCTGCGTAGAACCCCACAGGAAAGCACGACAATCTTTCTCAACGTTGTGATGAATGGCCAAAGGCAAGCTAGCAGATTGCATGGCATATATCGGTATAGAGGCTATGACCGATTTAGCGAGGGTAGCACGCCCTGCCAGAGAAAGAGCTGAGGCATTCCAACCAGACAGTCTGTGTTTGATTTTATCAATAATAAAGTTGTACGTCTGTTTGGAGACACGATGGTGTAATAAGGGCATTCCCAGATATTTCCCCAGGTTATCCACCACTTTGAAGCCCAAAACATTACCAATTTGCCGTTGAGTCTCCTTAGCAACATTCTTAGAAAAATAAATTTGGGTTTTGGGATTACTGATGCTTTGACCAGAGGAAGCACAAAATTTATCAAGAATTGCTCTGATAACATACGCTTGATCAACTGAAGCTTCAGCACATAGAAGAATGTCATCAGTAAAACATAGGTGCAAGATGGGAGGACCTTGTCTACTTAAGTGGATTGGCTTCCAGTTCCCGAATCTGACAGCATTTTGGATTGCATGAGCAAGCCTTTTAAGACATAACACAAACAAGTAGGGGGAAAGCGGGTCTCCCTGGCGAATGCCATGATTCGGCTTAAAAGAATCCATGACGGCACCATTCCACAAGAGCTGCATTGTTGAAGACGTCACACACTGCATAATGATCCTAGAGATATGCAAGGGAATTTGGACATCATTCAAAGTGTCTTCAATGAACTTCCAGTTGAGCTTGTCATAAGATTTTTCTAAATCGATCTTGATGATCATGAACCCCTTCTTGCCCGTCTTACGTCTCATCGTATGAATAATTTCTTGGGCAACGATAATGTTCTCCGTTATGTGACGGCCTGGCACAAAGCTGACTTGGTTAGGACTAACCACCAAAGGCATGATGGTTTTTAACCAGTTAACAACAACTTTCGAGATCAGTTTTTGAAGCACGTTGCAGAGACTTATAGGGCGGAACTGAGTTATGAACTCTGGCTTCTCCACTTTAGGAATGAGAATAATCAAGGTCCGGTTTAAATCTGGAGGGATCGGCTCTCCATCAAACACGCCTTTAATGAAGTTACAAATTGCAGTCCCCACCGTATCCCATTGGGTCTGGAAAAAAAGAGCCTGCACGCCATCAATCCCTGGAGCCTTGAGTGCTCCCATTTGGAAAAGAGCACTCTTAATCTCTTCGTGAGAAAGATCCTTTCCTAAGTCAGCAATCTGATCCCTAGAAAGCATTGGAAACATGTGCCTAAGGGGATAAATATTATACGTACCAGGAGTAGCAGTGTACAAATTCTGAAAGTACTGGAGCGCTAGCTGCTGTAACTGGGGCCTGTCATGGACCCATTCTCCATTATAATCACGTAGAACATCAATCGAATTCCTTCTGTACCTCTGCACTGTAGCTTTGTGGTAGAAAGCTGTATTTCTATCCCCATAATTAATCCATTCTTGCCGTGATTTCTGGTACCAATACAACTCCTCTTGAGACAGGACTCTTTCAAGATCAGTTTTAAGAAGTCCTTCCAAATGGATAAGATTTGCCGACTTGTGAGTTTCCAGAGCACGTTGAATACCCCCTAATCTAGCCAAAATTCGTTTTTTCCTATAAAAAATATTCCCAAAAGTGTTTCTATTCCAGACTTGCACCTCATTCATAAACCTGTCCACAGCATGACACACATCGACATTCTGATCCCAAGTCTCCTTAACAAACTTAGAAAAACCTGGATGGGTCAACCAGGAAGCTAGAAATCTTCTCGGCATAGTACTCCTATCTATTATGTTACGCTCAAATCTGAGGAGAAGAGGACAATGATCCGAACCAACTCTGGGAAGGTTGAAAACCTTTGCCATTTGGAATTTGAGAAACCAACTATCATTACATAACACTCTGTCCAGCCTTTGTTGCAGGCTCCCTCGTTTCCAAGTGAACTTAGGTCCTTGAGCACCTAAATCTAAAAGAGCACATTTATTAATGCAATTCTGGAAAGATTGGCTCACTCCGGATCGATGAGGAGAGCCACCTCTTCTTTCAGAACTGTCAAGGATCGCATTAAAATCCCCAGTAAGAGCCCAAGGTCTAGAGACATTTCTAGCCAGCCTGTACAATTCATCCCAAAGTCGTTGCCTGCAATTTACAACGGGACTTGCATACACTACTGTGAAATCCATATCTACACCATCGGCTACGACATGAGAATGGATGTACTGCTTATGAAAATCATGAACTTCAACTTGACAATCATCTTTCCATATCAGCCATATACCACCAGAAAAACCAGTGGCTTCAATATGGAAAGAGCGGTCTAACCCAATCTTTCGAATCAACTTATCAGCTTTAATACCACTGACTCTCGGCTCCAATAAAGCAACAAGCATAGGTTTCATTTGATTAATATAGTTTTTAAGAATACGGATGAAACCAGAGGAGGCAGCCCCCTGGCAATTCCAAACAAAGAGAGTTTTATCCATAAAAATAACAAATGGGAAGACAGGAAATTAATCCTGAAGAACCATGTTCACAACGTCCTCTTCCAGCATATCACCATCATCCTCCAAATAAGGGTCCATATCATCATTATCATCCTCCTCTCTAAACTCTGACTCTCCAATATCATCATCAACCAAACCTTCCATCATGATCTGGCCTGACTTATGATGTTGAAGAGGATGAGAGTCATTCGGAGGTTCATCCACATCAACTACAAATCCCCTCCCTGTCATCTCTAGAGCACAAGTACCTTTATAAACATCACGATTCTCCCCAAACCAGCGGTAATATCTGAAAGCATGACAGCTGTGTGCTTTGAAGGGTCTAGGGTGGTTCTATTGGGAGCATGCGGAAGATTATTACCTTTAGCATGTGGAGCTTACTGTTGGCTAGTATTGGCTTCTCGGGTTTGCATAGATGGGCCAGCACCAACATGGTTTTTGATGTTCAAAGGCTTTATAAGTGACCCATATGTTGTTTTCGGCACTCTGGGCTTCTCAAGGGGTACCTGAGTGCGAGGCCAATTCCATACACCACGTGCTTCTTTACAGTGTCAGGGGTTGACTGTAGATTAGGATTATCATTTTCTTTGTTTATCTCTGCAAGAATGTCAAATCGTGATCCTCTGCGCAAATCTTTTCTATAATCACGCCCATCAGCTTTGGGATTCGCGTTGACCGGACCTCCTGGTTTCCTACCTTTCCTTGTGGCCAGCATCCAAGGTCCGAAGTGTTCCCCAGTATCCACCCATGTAGCTACGGTGGCCTCAGCTGAAGATTGGCCAGCATCAACCACTTCAGCCGCCCTCTTACTGGGGCATTGTTCATTAACATGTCCATACTTTCCACATTCAAAGCAAATGCGTGGTAATCCTTCATACTCTACCAGTTGCATTCTTCCATCTATCTCAATTTTGGAGACGAGGGCCTTGTTCAAATCGACTTCCACTGCAATACGAGCAAACCGGCCTCTAGTCATAGATTCAGTATTGTAATCTATTTTCACAACTTTCCCAAGTGCATTCCCAATTGCCCGCAAAATTCTCTTGTGATAGAAATGCAGAGGCATGCCTGGGATTCTAACCCATGCCACCACTGAATTAATTTTATCCGTATGACAGTTAAAATCTGGGGACCAAGATTTTACCGTCAAGTAGTGACCCATAATCATCCATGGACCATTGATCAAAACCCTTTCAGCATCTTCAACCGCTTTGAAGTGGACAATGAAGTATCCATTGTCAAGATCAATAATTTAGAAACCTTTTGATCCTCCCCACATTGAGGCCAGCCTATTGCATAGAGCTTGGTAACCAATGTAGCGCCCCAATAGCTTGACGATAACCGCAGATTTCCAAGGCTGCACAAGCATCTCTTTCATACGTTGAGACACAGATAAAATTGGGAAGTCCCCTTCAGAGTTAAGATTCAAGTCTGTGTCATCCAGATCCTTATCGTCCATTCCCTCGTACAACACCCTCTCAAGCGAGGCAGATTCATGCATCAGTTTGTCTCTAAAGGAGGTCATAGGGACATTGCCGTTATGCTGCATTGGCTCCCTGAATTTTGCTTTTTTCCGGCTTCGATCATCATCCTCCCTAGGCGGCGGTAGGTCTTTTTCTATTCCGTCAGAGCACTTGTTTTCGTCAGAGCACATTGCAATTTTAATACACTTTGTTGAATAACGTTTGACAAACTTGAAAATCACCAAATTATTAAAAAGAAAAAAATTCGATCAAGTCAAGATAATTGAAAAAGTCATTTGCAAACACAAGATGATAATACGAATTTTTTTTTTTAACATAGGAAAATACGAATTTGGAGTGACAAAAGAATCATGGAATGATATTATTTTCAAAGTGTAATCTTTTCTCCAACGGCACTCACATTGCTAATCCACTCATTTAGGGAGTGACTTGGTTCCAAATCCCATAAAGTATACAGTATTTTCTTGCTTATGATTAAAAATGAAATGTTAGGCAGACCCTTGATTGAAAATATTGCTGGTTGGTAATCAAGAGGTTGATGAACAAGTCTCTTTTAACTCTGCCTTAGAAGTACATTTTTAGAAAATGTTAGGCTGGCCTGTTTCTTATTCCAACAACCAATTTATATCACCAACAGATTAATTTTATTTTCTTTTTCAATGGAAAATTTAAGGGTCCTGAGTTATATAATAATAGGTGTTTGTTCGTCACTCAGCGTAAAAGTAATAATTTTTTACTAATATTAGTGAATAACCGTCGTAAAATTCGAACTCGAAATTTCTTCCATAATTTTAACAAATAAAAATACTAATTAGACTATTTTAATTTTCTCAATTTATGAAATTTTCATTGTTGTAATTTTTTGTTTTTCCCTTAAGAAAACAGGGTTAAACAAAAAGGTGCAAAAACGATGCTGAACATGATTAAGTTTGAAGTCATCTTTCTTTGGTATGAGGCTTCTCTGTAGTTAATTAGCACCTAATGAATCTTCACTTCTTAACTAACTGCTTGAGCAGGTGAAAAAAGGAGGAGAAACTATTCGATGAAAAAACCATGAGAATCTCAAGCACATGGCTGATGGCCACGGTCAGCCATGCTGGCTATTAGTTGGTTGATGATGCATGAATCCTCAGCCTCAAATCTACCTACACTATTCATTCAATTATATGTTTATTTGTTTTCAAGGCATAATACTGTCTTTTATTGTTTGTTCATTGCTATATAATCCATTCAAGTTATTGACAAATTAATAATTATACAATGATCTAGTACTGATCATCTAAAATTTAAAAAATTATTATTTGTTCCGATTATATTCAATAGTCAGATCTATGATACATAATTTAAGTATTGATATGTGGAAAATGCCTACCTATAATGATGGTTGAATGTGTAATATAAGGAAAATGATTTATGTCGCGGGTCACATTTTTCCTTAAATATCTCCATTCCCATCGATATGTCCTTGTATTTAGGGGGCAAAAATGTAAATTTAAAAAAGAACTTTATTGTGTAGTGGAGCTTCGATGTCGCAACTCGGTACACGTATCTTTATCAGTAATATAAATACATGTATTTTATAATATAGTATTTTGTTTGTGATATATTTAGTTTTACGTATCACATATTCAATCATAGAATATAATACATTCAGTCGTAAAAATCTTCCAATATATTAATATATCACAAATCTGATAATTAAGTAATACAGTCAGAATATAGACAATTTTTCCATAAAACCTTATCTCTATTTCCCTTATCACCTTATGTTCTATGTGTTCATAAGATGTAGACTTATATACACCTTTCAAGGCTCACTACTGCATAAATAAATAAATGTATATATGATTGCGAAAGTATTCTTTTAGATCATCTGATAGCACCAAAAATGGACCAATATGCATAAAATTGAGCAAATCTTTAGTTTCTTTCAAAGCATGAAAGAAGACAGGATTTGACCTTTTCAATCTACCAAGTGGGACTACCACCACTCTTTGTCTATCACCCTAATCATAATTAATAAAACCAGACAAGTACTGATGATTTTTTAACGAATCCAAACTTCCTTGTAATAATCTCCACCATACTCGTTCTGCCTCAGTGATTCGATGATTCTTAAGTAATGCCAGCTTCTAAGCATAGATAATAATTTTAAGCCAGTCATAAATTCACTTGTTCATTGGCCATGTATGCCAATAAACTTCTTCTGAAGGCGCAAACTGTAGAACTTGGTTAAAAATTGTCAGTAAAAAAGTGGTTTAATAGTTACTTTTCTTTAAAAATAGATAAAATGAAAGATTCAAATTTTACTTTGTTAATTTGTATCACCTTATTTAAAAGTGGAAAACTATTCCTATTTTACAGTCTATTAGTATTAAAATTGTCTAACCTCATACTAATGATAAAATATATAGCACATGGTTGGCTTCATAGCTGGAAATAAAAAAAAGGGGGGGGCCGTTTTGCATCCCTAGTGCTTAGAGTTGGGGTCATCTTCTTGTTGTTATTTCACCTTTCATCACTCACCAAGAACATTGGATCACGAGTCGAGTTCTTTTATGGCAATCAGACCACACAGACAACATCATGTGAAGTTGCATCACCAATGTGCACCAAATAGTTAAAAGTGATCAAGAGAATTTACAAATGCTAAAAAGAAAAAGGAAAGATCTTTGCTACTTACCAAATGATTCTAAACCTACTAATCCCAAAACAAAGAGACAAATTTTTATGTCTTCTTCTGCTACACATTTTTCAACTGTAAACAACCCATCTCTATCCCATGTTTAAGTCACCGGCATATGTACTAGGCAAGGCAACAGATACCTATTCCCATAGAAGTGAATCAGTCACATTCATCTTTAGCACACAAAGCCAAAATGAAGAAGAGTCGAGAAAATATAAACACAACCAGTAGATCAAATTAGTGATCTTTAGCAGAGACAATTAGTGAACTCTAGTAAATGAATGGTGCCTTAGCAGTTGAGAATTGTATTATTAAGTGTCAAGTAATATGGTGACCTCTGGTCAAATACATTCTTCTAAAGAACAATATTTTCCAAGAAAAATTCAAAACATTTCATGGTAACCAATCAAGAGAAGATGAATAATACCTCTGCAACAGTTTCTAGCAATATCAAAAATTGAAGAAATATAAATTCATAAATGAGCAAATATGTATCAGCATTGATCGCATATGAAAATAATTCTTGAGTGCTTAGAAGCTTTTGTCTGAACAGAGTTGTTCATAGAATGACTCAAGCATGTGGCTAGAGTCATAATCAGCAACCTCCCAGTCTATGCAGGTTGTTAATCAAGTTGGTGATCTAGAAAAGTAAAACTAGGATCAACTTCTCATTCAGAGTAACAGCTTATTGACGGTAAACTTTATAAGTAGGCTTGTTGCTTTCAGAGCATCAGTAATCCCACTGAGTCTCAAGACCTTGGCAGATTCACAAGTGCTTTGAGAAGTTTACGCCCAGTTCCCAGTTGCTTGATTGGCAATAAATAATTTCAAATGTATCTGCAATGTAGGAAGCAAAGTTCTGTTAATTTTACTAAGTAGAGAAAACAATATGGAATTTGACATCTCTAACCAACAAATTCATGTAGGTCAAGAACTATCAATGCGTTCACAATCCTGTGTTCTTCCCTGAATTTGCTTCTTTTATCAAAATGCAGAACATGTTACATGAATCTCCTAATCTCATATAAAATAAATCAAATTTTAGAGTACAAATTCAAAAAATGTACTGCTTGGCTATAGCAATTACCTGGGCATTGTTCTCTCCTGTGTTTATAACTTCTGCATCACCATTTCAATTTTCTGAGCAGCATCATACATATGCTTTAATTTGACTTCATCCAGAAGCAAACGACACGTCTGATATTTGGGTGTCATATCTTTCCCAATCATTTCTTCAAAGAGGCGGTAAGCCCACTCACATTTCTTTGCATAACAAAGCCCATGAACTAAGAGTGTGTAGGCTGAGATATCAAGACTGAGGTGATGCTTTTTAACCATGTCATCCAATAACTGATTCAACAAACTATCTATCTCTCCAGTTCTAAAACACGACTTAAGCAATGGATGATACGTCTGACCATCAGGCCTGCAAATCATTGAAGTTTCCATCTCCTTAAGGAGATTCAAAGCTTTTCGATATTGTCCATGATAACATAACATAGCAATCATGGAATTGTAGGTAGATGTATTTGGAAGGACACCAATATTTGGCATCTCTACCTCAAAAACACGAATAGCCTCATATGGTTTGCCAGCTCTCCCAAGCGTATGTATCAAAGAATTGTAAAACAGTGTATCAGGTTTACATCCAATTGACTTCATCCTTTGAGCTATTTGCAAAGCTTCTTCATACTCCTGCGATTTAGCTAGTGCACTCATGACAGAAGTGTAAGTAACAACATTTGGTATGAACCCTTGACTTTCCATTTCATCAAGGACTTCATAGACCTTGCTAAAGTTGCATTTCCGACAATAGAACTGGATGATGGTGGAATAACTGATGACACAAGGAGGAAAACCATGTCCTTTCATTTCTTGGATGGTCCAATATGCTTCTTCTACCCGATTGATTTTGCACCAGCCATGAATAAAAATATTAAATGTTAACAAATTTGGAGGAATGTGTGACTTGAGATTCAAGAAGATCTCACGAGCTTGCTCTACCTCGCGTTCTTTGCAAAGGGTGTCAAGCAACAAGTTCATAGACTCCGTGTTCTTCTCTAACCCAAAAGTTTCTAACTTGTCAAATACCCTCGCAGCATTTTCCCATTTCCCAGCTCCAGCATACCTTCTCATAGCCTTACCCACTGTCTTAAGTGTAACAAGCTGACCTTTCCCCATTTCCTCTAACAGTGCATTCATCTGATCCATTTGTTTCATTTTCCCCAATATGTCAACCATTGTATCATAAGCTTCTGGTGAATGCTTATAGCTTATGCACGATTCTGCCCATCTAAACACACCCATTGCGGATTTCCAATCATCCTTAAACCGGAACAACAACTTCTCAACAAGTTCATGACATAAATGTATCTTATTACACACTTCATCATATAACAGTAACTGACTAATCTCATCATGACTACTCCCAACTGGAATTTTCGCTACAACAATGTTTATGTCAGATTGCCTTGTTGAGTCCTGACACTGTTCTTGATGATCAAATTTATTGTTAACAAAGCGGGGAGCTTCAACTGTTTCTATAGGGGAAGAAGAAACAAATAAAGAAGAAAGATTTGGAGAACAGTGATCAAATGAAGCACGGTAAAAGGCACAAGAAAATGATGGGTCAAGAAATAGAGTACTAGTTCTAAGACACTGCCTAAAAAGTGATACCATGAAGACAAGACAAGTAATAAACCTGCAAATAGCAATTGAATTAGAGCAATTTTAACAGTGATTTCAACTGGGTTCTTCTCAATTTAACTATTCTAATTCAACTTTTTCATCAATTCTAGTCTTGAATGCATGACATTCGAGAAGAAGTGAAAAAAAAAAAAGTGAACTTCATTAGAATTAAACTAGACAAAGAGAAACAAAAAAAGAATACGAAGCCATTTGGGAGTGCACCTGATAAATTTGAGAGCTTTGAGAAAGCGGGTTTTAGTGAAATGGTGGCCTTAGAAGCTAAAACCTCTGTTGATTGTCTAGAGAATAGAAACTGAGAAGCCAGCAAGAAGGGGAGGAAGAAGAAGAAGAAATAAAACAACGCCTGTTTCTCAACCCATTGAGACTTAACTCTGTGTTTGGACATTTAAGAGCCCAGTAAGTGATGAATAAAATTCTGGAATGTTTACATAAATGCCCAAAAAAGAAGATCATTTACATCACATTACCCCATCTTATCAATAAATTACACGCGTGTCCTATGTTTTTCAAATATTATACGCGTGTCCTTTTTTGCGTTTTTTTTTCGTAGCTGCTTTTCTGAGTTTTTTTTTCTTGCTTTTTCTTTGCATTTGTCTTTTTCCGTTTCTCCACCCATCATCATGCTCCTCCTTCTTCTTCTTTCTCATCAAGTTTTGCAAAAAGGACAACAATTTCTATGGTAATATTATTTTTCTTCTTCTCTCTTCAATTCCTTTTCCTTTCTTTTCTTTGCTTCTCGTTTACCATAGAATAAGTGAAAGAGAAAAGAAGTGAAAGAGAAAAGAAGTGAAGGAAAGAGAAGAAAACCTATAAAATTTTTCCTGTAGACTGTAGAGATTTTAATTCTTCAAATTCTAATTATTTTTTATTTGGGTTTGAAGAGAAGAAGATGATGGTGGCTAACAGTTTCGATCTATGGCAAAAAGATGCTTTAAGAATCTGCTAACATCTACCAACTTATTTCAATCTTATTTGGGTTGTTTTCTTGCTT
>CATIWK010144079.1:0-12145 GCA_949634005.1 Mallotus japonicus | reverse complement strand
TCAAGTACAAATCACAACTTAACCCGGTACACTAGTCTCACTATAAGTACTAACTTATACTTAAATTAAATCAATATATGTGTAAATGCAATGCATAATGATTGCAAAAGTACTTAGAGTTAGGGTACGGGTGTGACACCTTTAGATCAGTTTAAATAATTACCATATCTAGTAAATCTGCCTCTAATAGGCCATTACATGTTGATTTCATCACTGTCAATGCTTAGTTTTGAACATTGACAATAAAAAAAACAACAACAACGCAAATCTGATTTATTTTTTTGAAGAGAAAAAACATCGAGCCAGAGGGATTGCAAGAAAACAATGAGACATGTTGATTGTAGAGTAATCGTCTCAAAGAACAAGGTAAACGTTATAGAGAGGACTACTGATGGCGAAAGATAACATAGACAACGAAGAGGTTCATTCTAGAGAAAGGGAAGAGGCAAAAGCTAGACCGGAGAAGAGTTTTCTGGGTTAGGGTTACAGAGAGTCTAGGGTTAGAAGAGACAAGAGGATTGGAAAGTTCGAGAGACAAAAAGAGTGAGAGATAGAGGGGCGGTAAAAAATGAGTGAGCGAGGGAATAAGATGAATTTATAGGGGAAATTTTTTTTAGGGTTAGGGACTTAGGGTAAGGTATAAACGACGTAGTTTTATGCTTGATGTATCTAAAATTCGGTTTTCGACTCGGTTCGGTTAATTTTAAATATGAACCGAGCTGAGAACCGATAATCGATTTTCAGTAAAATATTGAACCGAACCGCCACTTACCTAATTTCGGTTACCGAGCCGACCTACAATTCCGGCTCGATCCGCTTTGGTTTAGGCGGTCCGGTTCGGTAATGCTCACCCCTAGCAATGGATACTCTGTTATTATGACCTGATCTCTGTTGGCTTGCTCAGCCTCAGAACAAATATATATATATATATATATATATATTGAGATTTTTTGGATACACATGTAGACTTTTCTTTTTGTGTATATTTGTTTTTTGTTTTTTTTTTTTAACTTCAAAAAAGAAAAGCTTATAGGGATATAGTCATAACCCTTAGGCTCAAGCCATTGCTTAGAGTACAAGGGACTCGCCACCCAAACACCAGTAGCTCTTCCAGGTTGTCTTGGATGGCTGCAAGCCTGCAACTACTCATGCAGTGAGGCTCCAAAAGGGTTATATGCTCATATTACATTGCTGATTGAAAAGAATTGCTCCGCATTGCGTAAATATGAATCAATGCGGATACATAATGCTCTATTAAAAATAATAAACTAAAAAATGGATACATCATACTATCAAAATAGTTTGACCAAACCTCCAATGGGTACAACCAAGTTAGTTCCAGAAACACATTCATCTTCAATGAATGGAACGGTTCTCCATGCTGTCAATTTTGTTGGAACTTCCGTTCCAACTTCATTTGTTTTATCTTTTTCCATACAAATGGCAGCATAATGAGAACGAGCCAATTCCAAGAGAGCAAACTGCCAATTATTTGTCAGGTTCTTTGGATCATTGGAAGATTCAACTGTTATCTCAGATGCCTGGTTGCACACAGAAATATGAAATTTGAAAAGAGACTATCAGAAATATCATCATTTAAAGAAAAAAGACAAATAAAAATAAGCGGGAATGATGCAAAACGTAAAAAATCTTAATCAATTCAGCAGTGTGAGACAGGCTTAATGGTTATTAGGTAGAGAATGAGACTGCACAGTACTGGTTTGTTGAGGTGAACCATGAAGAATTTTAACAGATTATTCAATTCAAGGTGCAATATGCATTTAAATATACTTGATCTTTTTAATACTCATTTCTTGAGAACTGGCATATTTTGAAAGAAACGACACAGATTGAATGTTGCAGTTGCAAGGCCCATGCACATTCTGTAGTTTTTGTTATTGTTTATACAACCTTTGTTTACTTGCTGCATTAAACTTTTAGCAAAAATATAACTCAACTATATATACCCCACCGTGCATGCACACATCCTAAACTGATTTCTGCTTGGGTGGTCAAGAGTCCAACAACAGTTTATTGGTTTGTATTCATTTCTTGCTCAAAGAACTTTTGCGTCATACCTCATAATCTAAATCCTCAGAAAGAACAATTGGGCCTCCCTTACTGGAAGTCTTCATGCGAATGGTGAAAGTCTTGAAAGGTGCAGCAGAGAAGCCTTTTCCTAAAGCTTTAACATATGCCTCCTACATAATAAACTTTAATTAATCAAAGGGCATGTCAAAAGACACCTTGAGAGCTATCAATTATGAATTTATGAATTACAGCATTAGGAAAAGCATAAGCCATCTACATATGATAACCACAAAAAGTGAAATTCAAATCTTTCCTCAAAGAAAGAGAAGGAACGTATATGCATCTTTTCAATTCCAATTCCAATTCTATTGAGCATCAAAAATAAGCTTTAGATAACAATTCCAGGAATATCCAAGGGAAGTTCTATCATTTTCCACAAGCAAATGGTCCAAAATTAATAAAGCAAGCAGAATTTCAACACCATACTCACCTTGAGGGTCCATAATTTTATGAACTCCTGGCGCTGCACTTCAGAATCTAAAATAGCACTCAAATATTGCACTTCATGGGGAGAAAAGTAACGCCGTGCAAAAGCTAAGACATTATGTTTTATTTTCCGGTGCTTCTCTTCCACATCAATACCAAGCTACAATTGCAAATTAAAACAGGTTCCTGTCATTATCTTGTTAATAAATACATATAACTACATAAGCTGACGAAAAGGCCTCACGTTACATCAGCTAAAAGTAGGATGAATTAGTCAGAGTATATACCAGTGAATTCATAGTGACACCACAAGCTATCATAGAAGAAGTATGTGAGATATTGAAATGTAATGGTGGTGGGGACCAGCCGTCGTCACATTGCCACTCCACCTATGCTATGAAAAACATCAAAGTTGAGCATGAAAAAGAGAGTGAGTTTCAGAAAAGATAAGGAAAATGTAAGCATATGCAGAGGAACAAAACTTTCATCTAGAAAATAATTAAAGCAGAAAAAGCAAACTAACCTCAGGCTTCCCATGAATATTCTTCCTGAATTTCAAAATTCTTGGATCAACATGGCGATTTATCTGATCTAGGAATAAGAAAAACAACATTGTTTAAAAATCCATATAATTTCTGTCATCTCCAATTTCTTAAAAAATCAAAAGTGGAAACAGATTATCCATGAAGGAAAAAATAGAGAATAATGTAAACTATATTGAAAAATGCTAGTTCAGTAGTTTTAACATAAATACAGGTGAAAACCACAGAAGGTTCATAGCCAACTGCAATAAAGACTACATGATTCATAATCAATTCATATGCCAAAACCCATATTCAATCAACGTCTGATGCAGAAAAGCTTACCCTAGATCTGTCCTACATTCATATATCTACACCCTGCAAAACACAAGTTTCGAGTGTACTTTTTATAAGCTCACAATGTTAATATATGCATAAATTATATGATCCAAATAATTCAATTTAGCTTATCTTTTGGTACATCCTCTAATGTTAAACACAATATTTGCCTTAGAGAAGCATGCAGATATGTAGATAATCAAATTAACACGAGCAAAAGCAGCATTTCAATAACATTAATTATTAATTAAATGTCTCCTCCAAGTAGGACTAATAGATAACTTTGAACACCACTACTCAGATAGGTCACTTGTCGAAAACATCCAGATGAATTAGCATGCAAAAAATGCAATCTTTTATATGGGAAATATGCATAATTTCAAAAACATTCAATAAGAACATTGAATTGTATTCACTATAAATTAACAAAAAGAAAACAAAGGACAAAACATAAAAGAGAGAATAAGAGAAGAGAAAAAAGACATACATCTAGCTATAGTAGTGCGAACCAAAGCACGAGCAAGCAGTGCTCTTTTTTGAAGGTGATCACCAGGCATACACAAAACATTTTGCTTCTCAACTGGAGATAAAAGCTCCATGTATTTCTTTAAAAGAGACTCGCTCTTTACTTCATCAGGCACAACATACCAAAAATGAGCTTCCCTAGACAAACAGAGACACACCCACAAAAAATCAACACCAAAAGCTACCATAATTCAATTCCAATCACATAACAGCATCATCAGTTGAATTCATGTAAAGGGTATACTGAAAACATCAAAATTAGATGGATTAAAGTGTTTAAGGTGTGGCATACATTGGAGAAGGAAGCTGTATGGGGAGCAGAGGAGGCGCAGTACAGAAAGTCCTTTGAAAGCAGCGCATTTTGATGGGGAAATTTGATCTACACACGATCATATCATTCTTTAAGTTATTAAACAGTATTAAAAAAAAAAAGTTAATAAACAGAACAACTACAGTGCTCACAACTATCAATCTTGAAATCAAACGAAATTCATCGTCTGATAATAGAGAGCACAATTGGACGAGTAAAACAATAGCGCGAGAAGAAGAAAAAGATGAAGCCTTTTCATTAGTTAAGGCCCAGCCCCTTTCTTTTAATAGATGCTGCTGCTGCTGCTGCTATTATTATTATTATTTTAATAAGAATTTTATTAATATTGTATTTTTTAAATATGGCTTTATATAAAAATATTTAAAATGAACTATATGATTAACTAACAATTACTTATTTTAGTAAAAATATTTTTTAGTTTAAACTAACGATATTAAGAGCTCGGTGAGAAATAATTTAAGTAAACAGAAATGAAGTGATTTGGAAAAATCTTTTTATCGATAATCTCTAATTGCTTTTAAATGGCTGTGTGGCTGTAAATATGTATATAGGATTGAAGTTTCAACCATGGAAACATGTACAATTGGCTTGTTACAAGTAAATGATATTCATGTGCTAAGCTTCTTTTACATTTTTCTGCTATTTTTGCCAATGCTCTTGGCATCAAGAACATTGTTTTCCAAGCAATCAAATACGAGTCTAACAGTCTCTGGACGAGCAACTCATAATGCAACATAGCAATCCTCCATTTGCACTGACACTACAAGTCTACAGCAGTTCAGTTTAAGTGGGAATTTAGTTTGTATTCAACAAAGTGGTACGACCAACCAAAGAATTTCCATTAATTAGATTGCTGTACTATGTAGCAGATGATGTTAGGAAAGGTTAAAGAAATTAAACATGAAGCATAACACAGTTAATGAACAAACATAATCATACATAAAACCACACTGAAAATCATACACAAATATTTCCAGAGGAAATTTAAAGCACACAATGCGGCAACTAGTTTCATCCGTTGGCCACTCTCTACAGAACAACCTTCACCGCCAAGCTTCGGACAGCTCTGTCCTTGGATTTATAGAACCTACTATCCCGGCTCCCTTGCTCTTCTCCACTGTTCCTGCTTTAGCGGTTGCCTGCTCGTTCACCCTTTTGTTTCCCTTTCTGAATTTTGAATTACTAGACTGGCCAGTCCTGTTCTTGCCAGTTCTTACTTGAACCCCTCGGCTCGCTCTTGAAAGGCCATCCTCCAGGTTTTCATTTGTTAATGCATTTACATGAGATACAACTTCACAAGGACAGTTATCAACAAAAGACCAATTTCCTCCAGTGGGGATGTTTTCAATAGAGCTCAAGAAATTTTGACATCTACTTCCAGATGTAGAATCATCTTGACTAGGTGGAGGAGGGCTCTCATTAGCAGGTTCTTCAGAGATGAATACTTTCTCCTCTTCATTCCCCTCAGCAGCTTCCCCGTTAGTCTCTGGAGAAAATGGTTGACAAGAGCTCTGATGCCCATTCTCATCAGAGGGCTCAAAGCGGGATGCAGGAGCTGGTTCTATCACAGATTCTTCTCTCTCCCGAAGTGTTCTAACAATAAGAGTCTTAAGAAAGTTCATCACTTGGACAGCATACATCAATGCAGTTAATGGATCTGACATCTGCAATAAGAAAAAATAGCAAGTTAAAAGACAGCAACTGCAAGTGTTCAAAAGTGTAATTTGGCATAAAAGACTTGACAACTGGATTTAAAGATGCAGGCATATTGATATATCATCTTAAAATACTATCTTGAAAGTTAGTTGCATAAGAACAAATGGGTATGCAAAGTTCTCTCTAAGTAAGCAATATTTCCACACATCCCATTATTTTGCCCAGGAAGAATAAATAAAAAATCATTCTTCATGAAGGTGAATGCAAAATATTATCAATTTTCAATAGAATTCTTAGCAATTTGGTTAGGATAGCAACAAATAACCAGAATGGTGCATGGAGTTGGATGTTTGTGTCCCAAAATTTGCGCAACACACAATATTTACTCACTTGAGTCATGTTTGGTGCAAACACCATAGCAACATTGCGCGCATTCATCTTGTTCAGATGTTCCAGTTGGGCAACATCAGCCATTAGGTTTATAGCCCAATCCAGCAGAGCAGATTCTGTTGGAGGAAGGAGCCTAGTAAGATGAACACAGTCTTCCTCTGACTGAGATTGCATTACTTGCTCTTGCGAAAGAGAGTCCAAGACACCAGTTGGGAGTTCTCTAAACCAAGCCTGCAACATCAACAAATACAGCAAGTTATCATGTCAACCAGGGATAATTGTCAATGTACAGTTCACAGAGTTGAACCCGAGATCTTTGATTTTGGGACATCGGTCAGAACAGGTATGTGCAAATGTAATCATAGAGGACATTCTAAATTATAAAATGCTGCAGGATGCGTAAGAGGAAACTTTATACATACATGGAGCACAATTAAGGTGTCTAAAAGACAGCATTTGAAAGAAAAAAGGTTTGAGAACAAAAGAGCCAGTGATACCTTTATAAGACCTGCCAAGCAGTGCACATCAATGTCTTCTGGGATCAGTCCCCTATTTAATTGTTCCCTAACATACTCCTCCTGGCTGTTCTCTGCATTAATTCTGAAAATTCCTTCTGCCTGCAATTCAAGTCAATAAGTCGGAACATCAATTCCTTTTAAATTTATGTATGTGAGTGTTTCTGATTCCAAGACCAATATAATCAGGATCTCTCTTCCATTTTATCCAAAAAAACCAAGATGTGCACAAAAGATGACTCTACACCAAGTCAACAATGTTATGTGGTGCTTCTAGGAGGTAGATGGCTCTATTCAATTTAAATGGCATACATGAAACAGAAGCCAGAAGGAAGATACAAATACCTGCAAACCTCCCTGGGCATACAGTTGTCTTTGCATCATCAAGAGTATTGTGGGCACACTATTTCCTCTGGAGTCATATGAAAGCTGCATGGACTCGGTCGAAACCCCAAAAACAGTTGCACTACAGATAGAAGGCAATTTATCAATAATAAGAAATTAGCCTAGACAAAAACACAGCCTCGAACAGAAGAAATGAACTCTATATACACTTTTGAATGGATAAACAAATCCTCACATCTTGCTGATCCTTCTAAAGCAACACATAGATACAAGTTGAGATCAGAAAATGACATACTGTATACACATGAATATGAGTTGCTTCCAATGTTGGGATTGTGAAATGAGTTTCTATTAATTATCCAATTATGTAATTAGTATATGACTCAAAAAAGGAGGAATTTTTGAGAAATGGACAATAAAATACCATGGACATGATGATGCAATTAAGAAGGCATGGCTTATCATGAGCTGAATTATGCCTTATCATCAGTATAGTTTTCAGAGCAGATAAATGATGAAAATCATGTGAGTTAAACCAAGTTATGGCAAGAAAGGATAGACAAACTACAAATGCAAGTTAAGCCAAGTTCTCAGATATGAATTCCATTATACTTCACTAATTTAGCCCATGGCATAATCCAGAAATGCTAGCTGTAATTTAAGATTCAAGACCCTAGATCAAATTAATAACATACAAGGAAACAAGACACACTGTAGATAAACATATGAAAATAGGAGACGCATGATGTAAACAAGAGCAAAAACAGGAAAAAAAAAAAAAAAAACTTGGACTTGTGACCCAGACCTGTTTCCATGCAATTTAAGTCAAAAAGAGGAGCCGTCCCAAGTTTATTCAGGAAATTTAGCAAGCAAATCTAATACCAGGAATAGAATTTCAACAGAGGAATAAAAATTAAAAAAAAAAAACAATTCACAACCAAAACTGAAGCCCAGAATTCTCAAAAGGCACCCAGAAAGGAAAGCAACTGACCTGGCACTGGGAGCTCTCCTCGGAACTTCAGGCTCAAACTCAACAGGCAAGCCAAGAAACCCATTAAACCTATCAAAAGTGACATGAGCAACATGTCTAACATTAGTGGGCAAACCAATCTCCATTTTACAAAGCTCCTTAGTCGCAGCAGCAGTAGTAGTAGTGATACTACAACCAACAACAGACCTCCTAAAAACAGTAACTAAAAGTTCAAGAAGTGACAGCTGATCCCCTTCTCTCTCCCTTTCTTTTCTCTCAACAATATCCTCAAGTTCCTGTTCTTGCTCTTGTTCTTGGTCTATTTCTTGAATTCTTGTGGTGGGGCTAATTGAAAGTTGTTGCTGCTGTTGCTGTTGGTGTTGTTGTTGGTGTGAGATATCACTGTTTACACATGGAGTTGAAGAAGAACTTGAAGGAGAAGGGAAGTGATGAGATGGGGATGATTGGAGCACTTCAGTCATTGTAAAAACAAGAATTGGTCCTTTTCTTTTTGGGTTTTTATTTAATTTTCTTGATTTGTTTTGAGATTATAAGAGAAAAAAGTCAAGAATTTTCTATGTGGGTATTGCAATGTAGAGTTGGATTGAAGAAATGGTTTTGTGGGTATTGGTAGGACGTGGCTATCATCACTTTTCTTGATGTTTCTTTTTGTATTCAATCTTCTTTTTTTTTTTTCTTTTCTGTTTTCTTGGCTGGCTGGCTTACAAAATAGATATTGAGGCTTCAAGAAGCAAACATAAAGTTACAGTCTTTGATGGTAATGGTAATGGTTTTTAAAGAAAGAGATAAAGAAATAGTTATGTATCTTCTTCTTCTTCTACTACTACCTCCATTAATCTTTAAGGAGTTGAGGGCTGCTTCTTTTCTCCTCAACTGTTGATTCTTGTAAGTATTTGCCACATCAGCTTCAACATCTCCATGGATTAAAAAAAATACACCTCACCAAAAAAAAAAAATTGTATTTATTAAAGAAAACAAAAATATTTAATAAGTCATCAGGTATGTCGCCACATGTGATTGGGTTCTGTTTGGAATCTTAAAAAGTAAAGTAATTTTATGAATGGCCATTGAATGATAATAAATAGCCAAAAATTAAAAAATATCTAAATTCAAATTTTATATATGAAAAACAGTTGTTGTAAGAGTGTTTTTTAAGTCTATTCAACTCGAATTTTAAATTAAGTTGAGCTAATTTAGTTATCAGATACTAGGAATATTAGATGTAATAATAATGTTTAATTATTATATAAATTAAATATTTTCATTTATTACAGTACTAATTCTATAAAAATATATAATTTTAACATTTAAAATTTCCTATTATTTTATAAATTTGAAAATAATGGTTATGAAATTTAAAAATGAAGTATTAAATATTTAAATTTATTTTAGTTTTTTTATATATAAGAAATATGTTAACTTAAAAACTATATATTATATAATAAAAATAAGTTATTTATAAATTATTTATTATAAATGTAATTAAAATTTCATTAATTTTTTAAAATTATTTAAAAAATGAAGTGAATTTAGTATAAGAATAATCAAAATCTCCTTAATTTTTTCCATTCATTTAAAAAATAAAATAAATTTAAAAATATGATTATTTCAATACAAAAATTTAATTTCCAAAATTTTATGGTTTGAAGAGCTTCCGTCTAAATCAATTGGTTCACTGTACAATCTCTACAAAAGCATTTAATGGCTAATCCAAGTGATCTTGGTATCTTTGAATCACGTAAAAGAAATTGAGAAATGAAAAAAAAAATCAATGTTCAATAGAATGAATCCAAAAGTTTATAAAAAAAAAAAAACAAACAAACGAACAAGTCCTTAAAAATTGAGAAAAAGAAAACATGGAAGGAGGTTTCAAATATTCATTCATATTCAATAAATAAAAATTGGTATAAAGAAATATTGTCTTACGCAAAGCCAACCAGTTCTGACAGTTGTGACTCCAAAAATATTATATAGAAATAGGACCACTTCCATTTTTATTTATTAATGTAATTAAATAGGTCTTATTCATTAAATTATTATACTATAAAGTATCTTCATTAAAATACAGTAATTATGTCAGATTTTTGGACCCACCCACTTACCTAATGCTTCTACCAGCTCAATAATCCACACTACTACTACATTCTTCACTTTTCAACCACAGAATTTTTGGTGATATGGATGAGGTTTATGGGGTTAATCCACAAAACTCTCTTTCATTCCAGTCTAATGATTATGATTGATTTTGTATTTTGAATTATTCTTCACATATCAAATCAATTTTATTATTATTCTAGATTCAAATTTATGTAAAAAATAATTTGTAATTGCATAAATAAAATATTATATTTATAGATTTAATTAACTTTATATAAATAAATTTAATCAGCAGCGACATTTTAATATCTAAATTGTTATATATATATTTTTTTGGTCTAAACTACACGTTATTTAGAATTCTTTAACTACAAAGGTAGTAAAAGTCTCTCAACAATTAATTTAATGTGATTATACACACCATAACTTAAACTCGAAACGTTATTTAAGCAAAAATAACCCTTTATAGTTAATCCAATAATTATCGGTAGTAAATGACATTTTTTTTAACTCACTAAATAAATAATGTGTGGTATATTTTGATCATTGATAATTACATGAATGTAATAGTGCATTCACTTGAAAGAAAAGGAGGATTTTTTATTGACAGTATTGCAATAATTGAGAAAGAGAAGGAGGGAAGTGTCATGATTCATGGTAATTAGGTAGTTAAAAATCAAAGATGATAATGCAATCAATATCATTTACTTTTAATATTGTGTTAATGATCATTATCTAGGGCTTATCATAGTTTGAATCATTATGTATTTCTTTTTTCAAGAGGTATACTATGTACATACTATTGAAATTTAAAAAAAAAAAAAAAAAAGAGAGAGAGATTTGGGTATGGTTTAGAAATTCAATCAATCTATTTAGGAATTTAGTATCTAAACATGATTAAAGCAGAATCTTTAGGTAATCAATGTTAAATAATTACACACTAGACTATTAACAAAAGTATCATTAATGGTCTTATTGGAAAAACAAAAAAGTATTACTAATGGAGCAGCTTCTAATTGATACTAGAAAATTCTACTAATTAAAATAAATCAAGAAGTGCAAGAAGAGTATAAGAGGAGACATGTTGAAGACAAAATGAAAGTATTGTTTAAGCAAAGATATGTTATAATTAAGTATCATCATTTACCAATATTAATGCGAATTTTTCACCATTATTGTGAGTGATAAGAAAAAAATTACCCCATATGTTATCTGTAACCCATTGAACCTCTATTGAACAATCCAACCACAAGCTCCTCATCTAAATTCATTTGATGTCAAATTGGAATTTAGTAAAATTAAACATTGGATTTTTCTTGAACCTATTATAGAGCTTACTAATTTGATAAAGAAAAAGAAAGAATTGTAAAAGGAGAAAGCATAAAGGATTAAGATGGAGCTGTTATAGAATACTGGAAAAGAAGCTTTTGCAGGGTTATACCGTTACAGATAGCTCCTTGTATTGTAAAGACACTGTTTCAAATTCAAACTTAACTTAGCGGGGCAGCTGTTTTGGCATCCAACCCAATTTCTTTTTTTTTTTTTTTTTGAAAAAAAAAGGTTGCAAGAATAAAGCAGAAAAATAAGAATGATATAGAAAAGTGGGGGCACTTCAGCTTTTAGGCTAAAATCATGGAAGAAATTTTTATTTTTATTTTTTGTCTGTACCATCGGTATTGAAAGTTTACTAAACTCTGACTAATCCGGTTCAACTCGGGTAGGACCAAAAGGTCGGTAAAAGTCCCCCAACAACTAATTCAACACAGTTGTATACACATAATAATGGGAAGTTTAAAGTATTATGTGAATTGTGAAGTTTAAAGCATGTAAAATTATGTGTAAAGTGTTATTGTAATTTCATGGGAATTTTAAAAGCATGTAAAATGTGTCAAATTTAGTTATGGTATAATTATTATGT
>CATIWK010144040.1:0-14994 GCA_949634005.1 Mallotus japonicus | reverse complement strand
AGGTGTAAGTGTGTGGGGATCTTTTCTAAGTGCATGTGAGATTCATCGCCATGTTACGCTAGCAGAGTATGCTGCTGAGCAGCTTTTTTCCTTAGATCCATATAAAACAGGGCATTATGTTCAGCTGTCGAATCTTTATGCTTCAGCCCGCTTGTGGGATCGTGTTGCAAAAGTACGGCTGTTAATGAGAGCGAGAGGGCTAAGTAAGGATATAGGCCGCAGTGAGATTGAGATGTGATCGAGACCAATGGGCCACAGTCAAGGCATCTGTTCTCATCAATTTCTCAATCAATCAATGAAGATCACCAATACTTTGCCATTCAAGATTCTGCCCTCGCCAACTCCTTTCCTTTTTTCTTTTGTGAAAATTGAAACATCTCCTTCAATACCACACATACCTCTCCTTTCTTATTTTTTATTTCTAATGTCTTGCATTGTCATCGGTATAGCTGCTTTTCTACTCTTATATTCACGGAAAAGGTGTTGCTGTGATGAAGATTAATGCGAGAGAATTATTTTAGAGCTCAATCATGTCTTGACTTTCACACCCTGATGTATTTCTTAAAGCAAAATATTTCTATTCATGGTGTTGTTGACCATTTTCTCCAATGGTTTCTTTATAAAAATGGAGAATTGGGATTAAGGATTACATTCCCTTAAAAAGAGTCTATTCTATTAATTACATTGGAATAATAAAAAAGGAAATAAAATAAACCTATTCTAATAAACCTACAAAACAAAGGTTAGTTTTCACACACATACAAGCACACATCATATATAGGACAATATAATATATTACATTCATCCACAATCGGAAATAAATAAAAGGAATAATTAAACACATAAGCAAACAAGGATGCTAATGTATGCATGATGCAAGGTTTTGGAATTTGGGTACTATAATGTGACGTCATCATTTTTTATTATGTAAAAGGGATTTTTATGATGATGCAAATATAAAGAAATAAAGTGGGAAAATGTAACTAATATAATAAAGGTGATAAATATATTATTCCCACCATAAAAATATTAACTTTATGATGAAAATAATAAATTTATCAAGGAAAGCAATAAAGATGGCAAAGGTAATAAATATGCAAAATCATAACAAAGCAAATGAAGTAATAAAAGAATGATAAAAATATTATTTTCACCATAAAGATGAAAACTTTATAATAAGAATAATAAATTCATCAAAAGAAATAATAAAAATATAATTAATATTATAAAAGTAATAAAATGCAGAATTAAAAATAAATAAAGTAGTAAGGATGTCATTTCCACCATAAAATTATCTACTTTATGATAAAAATAACAACTTTACCCCTAAAAGGCATAAATGACAATAAAAATTGCAAAAAGCAATAAAAATAAATAAAATGCAGAAATAATTAAATGAATAAATAAATATGGCAGAAATAAAATAATAAAAATAATAAAGTTGGCATTTTTACCATAAAAATGTGAACTTTATGATGATAAAAAGGGCCAAATTTACTATAAAAGGCATAAATACAATAAAAATTGCAAAAATACCAACAAAATAAAAATACAGAAATAAAATTATTAAAATGGTAAAGGTGACATTTTTACCATAAAAATGGAGACTTTATGATAAAAAGGCCATATTTACCATAAATAACATAAATACAATAAATAATAAAAATATAAAAATATAAAAAAATGCAGAAATATTAGTGGAAATAAATAAAATACAGCAACAAAATAATAAATTAAAATGATGCAAAAATAATAATAAAAATGCTAACTTTACACTAAAATACCCATTTTTACATAAATGGAGAAAAAGATGCAAAAATGATGGAAAAATGCGAAATGGATGCAAACACTCCCGGAATCACCCGAACTTCTCACTACTCCATCATATATTATATCCAAACTTCAAGATCATCACAAAAATCACAACTTTACCAATATAATAAATATTTACAATAAAATGAATAAAAATGCAAAAAATGATAAAAATGAAAGAAATGAGATGAAGAAGATGATAAAAATGTAATTTTTAATTAAAAATTGTTAGGAGATCCTTAGAGGGACCATGTGATTACCCTTGTAGCATATTTTGACTTAGATGTGGTTGGGTTTGGATTTTGGATTTAAACCCTAAGAAAAATGTAGAGATTTAGTTAAATGTGTAAAATGGGAGTCCTGAATCTTCAATTTGGCAGAGTTTCGATATATTTTTCAGGTCCCTCTCTAAAATGGGAGGTAGAGACCTCTATTTATAGAGAAAAATAGATTTTTGCGCGTGTCTACGTGCTTGGGGGTGCGTGACTACGTGTATATACGCGTGTTTACGCGTTCGGGAGCGTGTGTTTGCTCGTAAGACCGCGTGACCGCATGGCATAGCGCGGGGCCATGCGCTTGACTATGTGGTTATGCGCTAGGGGGCGTGTGGCCATGTGATTGGGCGCGTGGTTGTGTGCTCGGCTGCGCATTTATACTCTCTTTTACGTGTTACGCGGGCTTCCTGGGGCCACTTTTTTGGGTTTTTACAGTGTTTTACGTCCGTTTTGTCAAAATCGGCTTTTGCTTTTTCACGAAGTTTAACTCTGGTCTTACGAGATGAGCACTGGTTTGACGAGTTGCACGTTTTGAGAAATGACTGCTCGAAATGAGTAACTTATCATTCCAATAATTCATAATTCACAAAATCGGAGTACGACTTAGTGACTCGGTGACCGGTTCATACTTTGGAGGCTCGATTTTTTTGGGTGTTCATCTTGTCTGAGCACGCTCAGGAAGACTTCAGAAGAAATTTTCCCCCATGTCTGGTCAATAGGAAATCTTCATCATCTGATTTTTGGGGGACCGTCAAAATTTAAGTATCAACAGTTGCTCCTTGCTTCACATGCATTTGATCAAGTTGACGCTTGTCAATGCATGGGAAGCAAGTTTTGAAAACACATAAAATGAGATGAAGGCTTGGGATCTTTGGGGTGGCCCCCTACTCCAAGCAAATTTTTGGAAAACAAGTGAGGGTGCTATGTAACCTTTGCCAAGCTACAAAGTTGGGGTGCCGTGTAACCTTTGCCAAGCTACAGGCGAGGGTCGTCGTGATATGATCCTTAAAATGGATTTGTGTGCAAATTATACATTAACTAATGTTCTATTTGTTCAAAATGTTAGACATATTAAAGAGTATGAAAAGCTTGGCTTGGAGCATTAATTTGGGCTGAATCCGTATCAATTTATGAAGTCTACACAATAATATAATCAAGTACAAAAGCTTAGACAAATTTTAGAGTCTTTTTTCTATTTTGGAGTCAATAAGGAAGATGCAAGAAGATTCTAGAAGATTTGAGAAGATTCAAGGATATTTCAAGTTAAAGTCAACAAGTCAAAGTCAAAGTCAAAGAGTCAACAAGTCAAAGTCAATGGCCAACATCCTACTTGACATGTGACATGGCATGCTTAGTTGTCATGAGTTGTCATTTTACTTAGTTGTTATGAGTTGTCATTTTGCTTAATTGTTATGAGTTGTTAATTTGACTTTTCAAAGCTTAGTTGTCATTAGTTGTCTTATTTTTTGGAGGAATCCTCTTTAGTTAAGGATTTTCCTTTATAGGAGTCTCTAGGAATAAGTAAGAAACCTATTTTTTTTAAGGATTAGGATGTTTATATGCCTATATAAAGGTTATAGCATTGTAGTACGAATTTTGGAATAAGTTTTATTAATTAAATTCGAATTCTTGTGAGGTTAAAGTCCTTTTCTTTTATTTTTAAAAGAACTTAGTGAATTTATTAAGTGAGGGCTGTTAGCATAGATGCGCCATAGTGCCATTCTAGTTATATATATGACATTGTAAATTATCCCTAATGGCAATAAAATATTCATTTAAATAAAGTATTTGTTTATTTGAGTATTTACCCTTTAGCATAATGTTAAATAAATTTATTATCAAGAGTTGATAATATGAGTTACAAATTTATTTAGTACATATTCTATAAAAGGTTCATAGTCGTGTAATTGATATTTGGGTAATATTAATTAGACTATCACCTCTGTCTACTATCCTTGATTAGTATGTGATATTAATAGTGGGAGGTAGTGAGTCTCATGCTAATTGATATGAGATATCAGAATAGACTTGTGGATACTCATGGGATGGGTGGATTGAACAGTGACGTTAGATATATGATCGCATGGATATTCACTTATAGTCAACGATCATAATCTAGGTCATAATGGTGCATATAATCCTTTGACTTGAGGTGATACGGTCATCAACATTTGAGGAGTTAGAGTTTGCTACCGCTTACATACTTGTGTTAACCATACATGGGTATATGGTGTATGGTGGCTCTAGTTAGTCAAATGTAGGGATGAGTGTTCGACCAAGATGGGATTCATTACCTGGAGTGAACCGAGATAAGATCCAGAACTATCTAAGTCTTTTCTTGATGAATAAGTTCCTGGCTAGGACGAACATAACAGTCTAAAAGAGTTTCAGTACTGGAAAGAGTTTTTAGTATTTGTTTTGTTTTATCAAGAATAGAACTTGAGATGAGTTTAAGTGATATAGCTATTAGAGTTTGACTAATCCTTGACTCTAGGCTATGTCAGGATTCTTTTAATGAAGGGATTTTAGTGCACGGTAATTATGACCAAAAGGTTCGTGTGAATTAATTAATACATTCATATCTAATTGGGTAGTTGTGATATCGATGCTAGGGATCACTCACAACTTATGAGAACAAAATGTGAACAATTGGGATTTTCACAGTTAGACATGAAAGGAGTTTCAAATAATGTCAAGTGTTGACATTATGTTCTCATTGCCAATTTGACATGGACCTAGTAAGTCACACCTAAAAGGTTTTAACAAATCTTTATCTATATCAATCTAATTATTGATTAAAGAGTTTAATCAATAGATTGAGATTAATGAAATTGGATTTATGCTTAATGCAATGATTCTAGCATATCATGAAATCTAATTTCAATAAAATGTGTCATTATTAATTTATGCTTAATTAATATTAGATATTAATTGAGAAATTAAATTAATATAGTATATATCTGTTGTTTCTTATTTATTTGGATTAAGTCCAAGAGTTGTGGATACAAGCCCAAAAGAGTTTTGGACTTATAACTAATCCAAGTAATTGATTAAGCCCATTCACATTGCTTAAGTCCACTTGTTTGATGGATTGGGCTTTGGATCAAGAGTTAATCTAATGAATTAGCCCAACTCCATTAAGTGATATATTTGATTTTGATAAATCAAATATTAATTAAGAAATTAATTGACATGTGTAAGTCAATTGTGATGTAGAGAATTAGAAGAGTTGTAATCTCTACATCCTCCACCAAGATTATTATTGACTTATATAATGTTAATTAATCATTACTTGTGGGACATTAATGATGTCATTTTCCACTAAGTTAATCTCTAACCAATAATATCTAAAAAGCATATTTGGATATTATTAAGGGTTGGTGAGTGGGAAAAGATGGGATAAGTTATAAGAAAGAAAAAGAAACAATATTAGATATATACAAGAAATATTAACCTTAAGAAAGAAGAGCTCTTGAGAAGATCAAAAGAAGGAAAAGCTAGAAAGGATTCAAGCTTTCAATTTGATCAAGTTAAGAAGGAAATTTGCTTAAAGCTTGGTGTTTCAAGCTAGAGGTCTCAAAATTGGGAGACCTGAAGTTGATTCAAGAGTTGAATCAAGAAGCCAACCATTGTAGTAGAATACTTGAGGTGATCATCAAACTTGGGAAACTAGTAAGTTTCTAAAAGCTTAGAAATCTTAGGTTGTTGATTTCTTGTTTTGTGATGACTTGTGAATTAGTTATGTGTTAATTATAATTTGGATCCTAGGGATTGGAATTCTTGATTAGATCAAGGATTATGTAGAGTAAATTTTTGAAATTTACCTAACTTAGCATTGGATGCTTTAGTTACATAATCAATTCCTAACAAAGGCTTGGTGCATTCAAACCTAGTTTAATTTAGACTTAAAATTGACTTAGTTAATCTTAAGTTTATATTAAACATTCGTTAATTCTTTGTAATTACGGTTCTTAAGTACATGTTATTTAAGGGTTTTATTGGGAATTAGAGTTTTCCTTTGCTTGGTTTATGAGCGATCCTTGGCAAGGTTATCAAGATTGAATACGGGTTTGGTAAAAGTTAACCATGTTCATATCACGTCGGGTAACCTTTACCAAGCTACAAGTGATGGGTGTCGCGTAACCTTTACCAAGCTACAAATGACGGGATGTTGTGACCTTTTCCAAGCCACTAGTAGGGGAACACTGTATAGCCCTGGCAGGCCTCAAGTGCTAGGTTTCGAGGAAACCAAAGTGCCGTGTATGATTTTTGAAAAGGCGAGCCCAAATAAGGCTAAGAAAGTGTGCTTGTGTATTGTGCATTTTTCAAAAAGTGAGTCCAAATATGGCTAAGAAAGTGTGCTTGTGTGTTGTGCATTTTCTAGAAAAGTAAGCCCAAATAAGCCCCATGCCAAATAAGGCTAAGAAAGTGTGCTTGTGTGTTATGCATTTGACTTGGTTTTTGAAATCATGATGCATATAGACTTTGTTTGTGCTTTGGAGGCTTATCCGTATTGGTGAGTGGTGCATACTAGGAACTTCGAGTTAATCCAGCCACGACTGTCTCACCTTGATGTGGTCTTCGCCATTTCTCCAAGGTTTAATCAGCATCCCTTCACCAAGGATATCTCTGATTACTAAGTGAAGAGCAAGCCTTCCACTTGATAAGGAGGAAATTCACCAAATAAGGTCGCCAAAAATCACGATGCATGAGGTAACCCTTGATGTCATGTCATTCCCTTTGGGGTAAATGCTCAATCCTACTTCTCTCTTTTTCCTTTCTCTTTTTTTTTTGTAAAGCATTTTCCCTTCTTAGGCATTCCTCACCTTTTGAAATTCAGCTTGAATGTCATTGAAGAGTTCTTTGAATACTCTTACTCCTTTGGGGAGCATTGGAGTAGATTTATTCATTTTTTTCTTTTCTTTTTTCTTTTGCACTTAAACCTCTTCTAGGGTCCAACATGATAATCGCAAGTTACTTGGACGTCTTGGTACGACTCTTCCTTTAGTGGATCTTCTGTCTTTCATGAGGTTGTCAAGCATTAGATTGATTAGAAGTGAGAATTCTAGCTCTGAACTATAGATCAAAGTCGGGAAACTTTGAAAATCTTATTAAAGTGAGACGGTCGCTATCGAGATTGACCGGTCCATCCCTGTCATGTGCCCTCTCTCCAATGTGAGTACACCTCCGAGAGCACTAGAAAACAATGCTTGGAATGCAAGTGTATGTATGAATTCATGAATGCATGAGTTTATATGAAAAAAGAGTGAGAAAAGGGTCACTGTGGACTTTTTTGAATTTTTGGTGCCTTATAGGGGTATTTCTGACTTTTGCTGTGGGTTCTCGATCCTCGAGTGTGTCTTGGGTCGATATACAAACCTCCAATGTGCCATTGGGACCTTCTGGGACCTTTGGTAAACGAAAGGTGGGACCATTGGGACCTTCTCGGGGGTTCCGGTGGGTCCCGAGCAGCACTTCGGGTACCACCCACGGATTCCATACTTGTAAAAGGCTTTTTTTTTGTCATTTTCTTCATTTTTTCAACTCTCTTCTCTCTCCTCTCTTAGAATTCTCTAAACTCTTAGGTGTTCTTCACTTAAAAAAACCCATGCAAGGAGGCGGAGGTGATTTCATGGACATCCCCGATCTTGACATTCCTCTGAAGGAGCTTGACTCGGGAGTTGACCAGGCATATTAGGCGGTGGGTGGTGCTGCACATCAAAAGATAGTGCCGACTTATCACATGCAGTATGGAGTGATGAGGGGGCACGAGATTCCTCTTATCTCGAACTTGAGGGAGCACATTTGGGTGCTTCATCGGCAGTAGGTTAGTACCTCAAAAATTTTTTTTATGCTACATCTCCCCTGTATGATAGGATATAGAAAGTTAGTGTTGCAAACTTAGTAATAAATTAGATTATTTAAGAACTTAGCATTTAAGATACTTCCCTTGCTAGAATTAGCTCCTTTGCGTGCTTGGAGATGTATTTTGTCAGGGTTTTGCTTCCCTTAGACTGCATATTAGGACTTGTTTGCCATGTTTCCCATCCTAATTATGTGATTTCGTTTACCTGCAAATAACAAGTAAACAATAGTTAGTGCTGATTATCATATTTAAGTGGAAAAATTTCTGAGTCAAAATCTATGTTTGCTAACTTCCCTTTTAGAGCCAGGTGACCCACTTGGTTCTACCCGGTAGCTTTACTGGAGCTAAGAAGCTTCATCAAAAGCTGCCTACGAAGGTTCGAGACCGGGTATGTGGTCTCGGCTTTGATGGCATCTTGGATTGTTTGCTGGAGGGACCGGAGACGCTGAAGAGTCAATAGGCAGCTATGACTGCCCTAGTCGAGAGGTGGTCGGACTGTACGCACACCTTCCACTTCCAGTTTGGGGAGATGACGATCATGCCCCTTGATTTTGTTGCTATTATGGGGTTCACTTTTGCTGGTCAACGGATCCCTTTTGACATCTCGGAGGACCATATGGGGCTGTGCCGCTATTTGTTAGGTTGCCTCCCGAGTTCAGAGTTGGCCGGAGCGGCCTGATTTTATATGATAGGCTTTGGCATGCCTGTGATGGTGTTGCTGGCATCGAGAGACGTGCCTGATGCTTTATCTTCTATCTGATGAGTACGATGGTGTTCCCTAATGCAAACAACACCGACAGCTCTTGGTTGCTTCCTCTGTTGCAGGACCTCGATGCTTTGTGAGGTTATGATTGGGGTTCTGCTGCTTACGGTTATCTCCTCCATAGCCTGGACGATGCATGTAGAGATAGTTTGTAGATCTGCGGTATGCCACTGGTGGTTGATGTGAGTTATTTCAGATACTTTGGAATTCTTTTTCCTTCCTTTCTAAGTACAGTATTCTTGACATATTCTTTTTTACAGATTTGGGCCTTTGAGTTCCACGTGCTGGCTCCTCCTATCATACCCGAGATGCGTGAGGGGTTCCTGCACTTTCCCATTTGGACTGCTCAACCTTGGAGGGGCTCTGTGAAGTCCCTGGAGCGACCCGTGCTGCTCTCACCGAGCTAACATTCAACTAGGTCAGTCATTTCTTTTTACTTTTCCTATTTTGAACTCATGTTTTCTATATTTGAAAACTATTTTTGATTGCAGATACATCTTCGGTGGTGGTAGGAAGGCTATCCCACGGATTTCCTGGCAAGCATGTGGCGAACTAGTTCTTAGGACCTACTGCTCGTCGTGTCCCTCATCCTCCCCTTTTTGACATGTTCTCGGGGAAGGACATAGTGGGCCCCACTCTTATGGAGGCATTGGTCGGCATTGATCATCGGCTATATCTGGAGCCAGAGGATGTCTCATACTTGGAGAGTCTCATCCCTCGCCTGCTTGATTGTGTTGTGAGGGACTTTGTGATTGCTCCGCCTGCTGTAGCTGTGGGTGTTTCTTCTTCCTCTACCCTTTAGGTATGCATTGTTTCCTTTTCTGTATGTTTGTACTGATTGTTGCCCATTACTACTGCTTTTGTTTGTGTTTTGACAGCTTCGCTCAAAGAGGTCTCGGGTTAGGAGCGCCACTGAGACTTCGAGCGGTGCCGGTGCTGCTGCTAAGGCCCCTACTGAGACTGCTCAGATGATCTTCGGGGTAGCTGCGCTGCCACTACTCCCTGTCGTTCGGGCACATAACCTCTATGGCAAGGTGGTGGTCCAGGTAGTCCCCGCATCCACTGAGCTTGTGGACTTCATTCCTGAGGACGCCACCCATGTGAGTTCCTATCTATCTTTGTTGCTTTGATATTTTAGATTTGTTGTTTGCTGACTGTTCTATTTATAGGTTCCTTGAGATACAGCCACGTACTGGTACCAGTGCACTTCAGGCTTGATGAGTCATTATATGCATTACTCCATGGAGGATCATGCAGGTCTTTTACACTTTGGCTTATTTTCCCTGTTCTAATTATGCAATGATATGTATGTGTATGTTATATATGCATATGTGCTAATGCATATATGTTATGATGAAGCAGCTCGAGTATGCAAGGCTGTTGCGGGAGTGGGATGAGACCATCCATCATTAAGAGTCGATTCGCTAGCAGGAGGGTGCCTATTACCAGAGCGAGATCAAGAGGCTGCGGGCCGAGCTGGAGGAGCTGAGGGTGCGTGGTGTTGGACCAAGCAGGAGAGGATCTGCAGATGTCGACGATGATGATGTTGAGGATGGGGTTGGGTCCTGATTTCTCCTCCCATTGTTGTTTTTTTTTACTGTACTGATAAGAAAATTTTGGACATTTCCTGAGATGTAGTTTACTGACAAACTATTATGAGGCTTTTGATGTTTTCTGATCTTTATTGTGCTCTTTCTCTCTGTTTATTCTATTTGCTTGCCATACCACCATAACAAATGCAATGAAATGGAAAAAGTTTACAACTAAAATTAATGTAATTACATCACAAAAAGATATGAACTCTAAGATGCAAAATTTGCCTTTGTGATAGGTATTGATTCAGGTATTTACTTCTTGACATGTGCAATTCTTGACGATATTTTCTATTTGTACTGAATAGCATTTATCATAAGCATGGTTGCATATAGAATATTTTAAAATGACAATACCCTTGTCCTTATTTATCCCTCTTGGGTTTTCTAATTAAGTATTTTGCCTCTCATTTTTTTATTTTTATGTTATTTTTCAAAAATAGTATCACTTGAGACAATCGACATTGATCCATTCGAAGAGCCCATTCCCGTCGACATCCATTAGCTTGACTGCGCCTTTTGAAAGGATAGTTTTAACTAAATAGGGCCCTTCCCAATTAGGTCGAAACTTCTCTCTTGGATTTGGTAGATTCTGTTTAGCTTGCCTCAATACCCAGTCTCCAACCTTGATGTCATGTTGTTTCACTCTCTTATCAAAAAGCTCTTTGCGATTCTTCTCTGATAAAGCTGAGTGTGATACAGTGCCTTCAACCTTTCACTATCTATCAGATCTAAATGCACTAGCCTCTGTTCTACCCACTTCACCTCGGGAAAGTCTGCTTCAACTACAACTCTAAGGGATTTTATTTCCACTTTGATTGGTAGTACAACTTCTGTTCCGTATACCAATGAGAAAGGAGTTGCCCCCATGGATGTTCTCACTATAGTACGGTATCCCCAAAAAGCGAATAGTAACTTGTTGGCCTAATCATGGTGAGTTTTAATCATCTTTGAGAGGATCTTTTTGATGTTCTTGTTTGCAGCTTCCACTGCTCCGTTAACTTATGGTCTATAAGGTGATAACTTGTAGTGCTTTATCTTATACCTTTCAAGCATTGCTCGTACTTCTCCTTGAAACTGTACCCCATTGTCTGAGATCAGATGGTGAGGAATTCCATTACTACATAACAAATTCCTCTCCAAGAACTTGGCTACCTGCTTTGCCCCCAGTTTGCTGTAAGATTATGGTTCTACCTACTTTGTGAAGTAATCAATCATGATCAAGATGTATCTGTGTCTGTTAGAGGCTGTAGGATGAATCTCTCCTATGATGTCGAGTCCCCAAACTGGAAATGGCCAAGGAGAGGACAATGTGTGTAATTCTAAGTGAGGCAAATGGTTGACATCCCTCTGAAAAAAACCACTTGTGATGTCTCATGGTGAATTTGACGTAATCCTCAACTATTGTCATCCAGAAGAACCCTCGTCTCATTATCTTCATGGTTAGTGTTGTACCATTCATGTGCGGGCCACAAACTCCTTCGCGAACTTTCATCATTACCTTATTTGTTTCGTTCTTATCCAAACAGCGCAACTGCATTCCATTCGAAGTTCCCTTATACATGACACCTTGGTGGAAGGTGAATTTTACGGATAGCTTTCTGATGATAGTCTTATCTTTCTCACTTATATTTGCCGGGTATTCACGCTTATCCAAATACTGTTGAATGTCGTAAAACCAAGGCTTCTGACCCACTCTTACTTCTATTACCCTTACGTTCTTGTAATACGGTTGACTCAACTTCAGTAACACCAAAGGCTTTTATAGGCATGGTTGTTGGTCCATCCCAAACTGATGCTAATGATGCTAAGGCATCCACCATCTGATTGTGGTTTCTCGGCAAGTGGATGAATTTGCATTTCTGAAATGACTGTCCCAACTGCTGCATATGCTCTAGATACGGCTTCAAATATAGCTCTTTTAGATCCTATTCATCAGTAGCCTGATTGATTACTAGCATTGAGTCGTCCAATATTTCCACTTCTGTGACTTTCAGAGCCATTAGTGCTTCCATCCTCATCACACATGCTTCATATTCTGCTTTATTGTTCGTAACTTGAAATGCTAGCTTTTTTACTATGGAAATTACTTCATTTTTTGGGGTCAACAGAATTACTCCTATTCCTGCTTTGAACTGGTTTATTGCTCTATCAAAGTACATGCGCCATCCTTGGACTTCGATTACTGCGATAAGGTGATCTGGGAATTCGAGTTCTACCTCTTGATCATCCGAAGTAGGGTTCAGTGCTAGAAACTCGGCTACTGCTCTTCTTTTAACTGTCTTCTTAGTCAAATACTCAACATCAAATTCTTTCAATAACACCAACCAGTTGGCTAGTTTCCCAACCAGTGAAGGTGCTTCAAACAGGTGTCTCATCGGATCTAACTTTGAAACTGCTCGGATCTTGTAAGATTAGAAGTAGTGCCTCAGCTTTCTCATTGCCCAAACCATTGCTAAACAGATTTTTTCAACCTGACTGTACTTTTTCTTATAAGGCAACATCTTCTTGCTTAAGTAGTAAACTGCATATTCAGCTCACGCTTCTCCTTCCTGAGCTAGCATAGCTCCCATTGCACTCTCTTCAATTGCCAGGTATAGGATTAAGGACTTTCCCATTTCTAGGGATCTCAGAATTGGTGGATTCATGAGATAGTCCTTGATTCTGTCAAAAGAAATATGGCATTATTCATTCCGAACCACATACTGATCTTTTTTGAGCAACTTGAACATCGGTTCACACACTTCGGTTAATCTGGCTATGAATTTGCTGATGAACAGTAACTTTTCCAAAAATCCCCGGATTTTATTTTCAGCCTTTGGCATTGGTATTTCTCGGATTGCTTTCACTTTGTCTGGATCAACTTCAATTCCTTTTTGACTACTATGTGTCCTAGCATCTTCCCTGAAGTTACACCAAATACACACTTTTTAGGATTCAGCCTTAGATTGTACTTGTCTACCCGCTGCATGAATTTTTCCAATGCAGCTGGATGTTCTTCCCAAGTCTTCAACTTCACCATCATGTCATCAACATAAACTTCTACCTCATTATGTATCATGTCATGGAACATTACCGTAGCCATTCTCTGATAGGATGCACCTACGTTCTTTAAACCGAAAGGCATTACTCTGTAACAGTAGGTTCCCCATTCGGTGATGAAGGCGGTCTTAGCTTTGTTGATGATTGCCATGAGGATCTGGTTATATCCTAAAAATCTATCCATGAAGGAGTACATAGCACACGCGGTGACATTGTCAATCGGAACATCTATGTGGGGCAGAGGAAAGTGGTCTTTCGGGCATGCTTTATTGAGATCCCTGTAGTCTACACAAATCCTTACTTTCCCATCCTTTTTAGGTGCTAGAACCACGTTAGCCAACCATTCTAGATAGTACACCACTTCTAGGAGCTTGGCCTTGATATGCTTCTCTATGTCCTCTTTTACCAACTGTGTCCATTCTGGTCTTAACCTTCACAACTTCTACTTCACAGGCTTGTGTCCCTCTTTAGTTAGAACGTAATGCTGTGCAATGTCTCTATCGATGCCAAGCATATCGTTGTACATCTAAGTGAATACTTTCGAGTATTTTATTAATATTTTTTTATAATTCTCTCCTTTCCTCAGGGGTAACATCCTTTGAAATATACAATATGTAAGGATCTTCATCTGTGCCCATATTAAATGGTTTAGTGTTAATGGAATGAATGCCAAATATGCTCATGTAAGGTTTAATGAAATGCTCATCATTATCATAAGAAAAATCACACAAGTAAGCAAAATTAGATTTTATTGCATCATACTTAGAGTTTGGTACATTAAAAGATTCAAACAGATTAATGTAGACGGCGGGGTTTAGCGCGCGCCCAAGTTTCTTGCAACCGCGACACTGTTTAAGCTCAGGGCTTTAGGGAACACACTACTATATCACAAAGACATAGTGTGGAGATGATGGAGTCGCCACCTAGGGTAATAACTGGGAAAAAATCGGAGGTGGTACTCGATTCTCTAAAAGAAAGCTAGCACCACAACCAGGAAATTCTAGATTCGGAATACTAACTTCTCTTAGTCTCGTGTTCTTTAGAATTATCTTATTAATTATTACTTTATCCTCTATTTACATGCAATTTCATAAAACCCAATTAAAACATCCATGAATCCCAATAGGCAAACTAATCATGAAACAGCATATAAATAATGAATCATTCAAGCTCATAATCCCTATGTTAGTCTAATCTACAATTTTAATTAAGTGGGCTAAGTTTACATGTTATGAGAGCTTTAAATTAATGGGCTTAATTCTACATGTTTTATTTCTAAAAAATGAGCTAGGTCTATAAATTATGCAAAGGCTTTAATTAGTGATCTAAGTCTAAATGGATTTCATTAACTACAAACGGGCCTAAGTCTATTTAACTAAGTGGGCCTAAATTAATTCTAACCTAAAATCTAAATTAATTATGAACCTAAAATCAAATTAATTGGTTAATCTTAAAAAAAACCCTAATTATTAAGAATGAGACTAATAATTTAACCTAAAACCCTAATTATGAGCTTAAATGCAAAAAACACATAAAAAACACAATTTAAATATAAAAACAAGATCTAAAAGCAATAAAAGCATAAAAAACATAAACATAAACATAAATCAAAACCATAAAAATATAAAACATAAAAAAAACATA